>JABYPW010000568.1:0-23769 GCA_016880775.1 Phymatotrichopsis omnivora | reverse complement strand
CGGTGGTGATGCGCGACCAGGAACCCGTCGGTACATGCCTAGGTAAGGATAGTCCCCTGTGGAGCAAGCTCTATCCGAGCGCCTATCCCCTGGGCAACGAGGCTAAGGTATTCTAGGTCGTTGTTTTTTGCCGAGCAGTTTTATAACGATGAAAAGGTGATAAAAGAAGTGCGTAAAAGAGGAGTAAGAAAAGGTAGAATGTAGGGGGGGGTTTGAAGAGTCTGAGAAGCCTGACAAGGAGCGACTAACAATCCGTCCTTAAATACCCTTTCAACCAAGGAGATGAGTCATTCATGACAAAGGTGATTACATAAGAAAATAGAACCTGAAAGAATGCCTTATAAATCCCATGACTCATTCTATCATTATCTGACAGGATCGTATCATTCCTAGGAGTTGCAACGGAAATGATCAGCATTGTGGTCTGAGCTCGGATCGCTGATCTCGAGTTAGATCGTCGTCGCGCAATTACTGGCTCAATCAGCTTAAGTCATACCAACCGCAGGTGACTAGTCCACGGGAGTTACTCAAGTTAGTCCGATCATGTGAGGTACGCTTGAGAGAGGATGACGGTTGAGTCAGACCCTAACTCATCTTCATCAGAGGCACCACATATAACTCATCCAGAGGTAGAGCCCTTTGTCACATGGTCCTTTCGCATAGTGTAGGGGTGTACTCACTGGAAGTTGCTCATCTAACTAAACTCATCATCGCATATGGGCCTTGGTACCTTGGCTGTAACACTACACCCCTCCTAAAGGTGCGTGCCCTTATACACATAGAGCCATTAGCATATTGCATTTCCTTCAGCCAATGTCCTGATGAGAGACTGGCTGTAGGAGGTTTTCAGAACATTCCCTAATACTCCGGGTGAACATCCTATCCATTTAGAAGTGAAGCGGTTTAAGTCTATATGACTATGACCATCAGCCTTCCATATAAAGGGTAAAGGGGACTTGCCTATCTAAACCCTTCTCCGCTTTCGTCTTGACCTATCCTCCTCAGGTCTCTTGGCATTCTCCTTGGCATGAGGGTATTGATTGTGGAACTTGACTAATGCATCGATCAGTTCTCCATTTACCAACAGGTTGTCAATAAGTTCCCACATGCCTTGATCAAATGGATATCCTTCCCAGAGAATACAATATTCCAAGCACTTTCTTTGGCGGTTAAACTGGACCTTTGATATTCCTTCAACAAAGTAGGCTTCTTCCCCATTGTTGAGTTCCTGTGCTGGTTTACTTGGTGCCAGATACTGAGTCGACATTTTGTAGTGTTCGAGTTGGGAGACATGGAAAACAGGGTGAATTTTCTAATTGAAGGGGAGCTTAATTTTGTAAGCCCTTGGTCTGACCTTGGAGATTACTTCGAAGGGGCCTGCAAATTTTGCATCGAGTTTCTTCAAAGATTTGAGGTTGGGAAGGTTGTCCTTTTTGAGCAGAACAAGGGATCTAGGAGTTTGGTCTGGGAATGAGAGATGTTTGGCATCGTACCATTTGACTACTCTTTGCTGGATTGTGAGCAGTCGAGCACGGATATCTTTCCAGTTATGTTCCAGTTCATACGATCCCTTAAAGGTTTTGATGGTGGACACTGCGTCTAGTGAGGGGTGATAACCGTAGTTGGTGTAAAAAGGTGTTTCGTTCGTGGAGGAGGAGATCGAGTTGTTGTAAGCAAACTCCGCCAGTGGTAGAAGACTTGCCCAGTTGGTCTGGTCGTAGGTGACATAGTTCCGAAGGTATGCCTCGAGGATTTGATTTAGCCATTCAGTCTGGCCGTCTATTTGAGGTTGTGCTGCGGTTGACAGAGACAATTTCACACTAATGGCAGTCATGGTTTCCTTCCACCAAGCTTGAAACTTTGGGTCTCGGTCAGAGACAATGTTGGTTGGTAGTCCATGATGATTCCAGATTTCCTTTATGAACATGTTGGATAAGTCCTTCGAGGTGGTATTCATGCCGAGGGGAATGAAATGGGCCATTTTAGAGAACCGGTCAACAATAACCCATATTTGGGTGTGACCTTCTGAGGGAGGAAGTTCGGTGATGAAGTCCATGGAGATGCTTTCCCAAGGGCGATGAGGAAGCTTGAGGGGCAAAAGCTGGCCATAAGCCTTATGTCATCGTGCCTTGTTCATTTGACAGGTGTGACAGACTGTGACATATTCGGCTATGTCATGTCGGAGAGTTGGCTAGTAAAAATCCCTTGTGATGAGCTTGTAGAGTTTGTCTCTGCCTATGTGGCCTGCCGTTAGGTGATCATGCCGTGTCTTCAGGACCGAAGTGTGGAGGTGAGAGGGGACAAACCATAGGTTGTTATAGAGGAGTATACCATCCATAACTTTATAGCTGGACAGGAGCTTGTTGACAAGTTCCTGGGTTTCTGGGTCAGAGACCAGAGCATGACGAATATCCTTGATGAATTTAGGGTGGATGTTGAGGGCAACCCTTTCAGATGCCGCAATATATTGTCCTGGTTTGAGGAAAAGGAGTTCGCACTCTGGTGCCCCCTCATTAGGGACATGGTCTCCACATCTCGATAGTCCATCGGCCTTGGTGTTCTTGGTACCTGGCCTGTACACGATTTTATAGTCAATTGTCCCCAATTTCTCCATCCACCTTACCTGCCTACGCAACAAAGTTTTAGTCGTAGCGAAGTACTCCAAGTTCTTATGGTCTGTTAATACCAAGACAGGAGAAATAGAACCTTCGCACCAGTGCCTCCATTCCTTATAAAGACAAGTGTAGACCGCCAATATTTCATTATCGTACATTTCATAGTTTCACTCAGGGGGAAGCATCTTGCGAGAGAAGTACGCAATGGGATGCAGGGAGCCATCGGGGAACTGATGAGAAAGGACCCCACTGATCGTGAAGTCACTGGCATCGGTTTCCGCAAGGAGAGGAATGCTGGAGTCATAGTACAAGAGAATGGGTGCAGAGGTGAAGCGTTGCTTGAGTTCTGAGAAGGCATCGTCTTGAGCTTTTCCCCATTTCCATGGTGTATCGTTCTTAGTAAGGTCCGTTATAGGCGATGTGAGTTTCGAGAAGTTTTTGATAAATACTCAGTAGAAGTTTGCAAAGCCAGGGAAGGACCTAACATCTGTGACCATTTTCGGAGTTGGCTATTTCAGAACTATTTCGATTTTATCTTTTGCCATTTCGATCCCTTGAGCTGATATGATAAACCCCAGGAATTCGACCTTGTCAACTGCCCAGTGGCATTTGGATGGTTTGAGATCTAGCTGGTGTTTGTCTAGTCGGGAGAGGACTTCCCTGACCAGATGGTCGTGTTCCTGTTGTGTTTCTGCATAGATGAGGATGTCGTCTTGGTAAACTATAACACATAAATCATGTAGGTCGCGAAGGATAGTGTTCATCATTTCTTGGAAAACAGCTGGGGCATTGCAGAGACCGAAAGGCATGACAAGGTATTCGAACTGCCCATAACGGGTATGGAAGGCAGTTTTCTACTCATCCCCTTTAGCTATGCAGATTAGATTGTATCCATTTTTAAGGTCGAGCTTGGTGAAGATTTTAGCTTTGCCTATTCTATCATGTAGCTTGCCCATGAGGGGTAAGGGGTAACGATTCTGGATGAGAACTTTGTTGAGTCCTCAGTAGTCGACGCAAAGGTGGAGGGATCCATCTGCCTTTTTGACGAAGAGGATGGGAGCACTAGCTGGGGACTTGGAAGGTCTTATTTTGCCTTCTTTGAGCATAGTGTCGATATATTCTCTCAGGACTTTTACTTCTATCTCAGAGAGTTTGTAGATTGGTCTATAGGGAGGTTGGGCTCCCTCTTTCATCGTTAACTTCATGTCCCATTCTCGGTGAGGTGGCAGCTGGGATGCTAGCTGGTCTGAGAAAACTTTGGGGAATAGCTATTCCTATTTGTTTTGGTCTGAAGCGCTGATGGATGAGGATCGTAGGAAGAGCTCCGTGGAGTCTTCCAAGGGCAGCCTTACCATGGCAGAGCACTATCTCAGTGTCTCTGTTAGACTAATGGGTGTGTCAACCCACCGTAATAACCCTCCACCCACGACTGCAGTATTGGTGTGGAAGTCTTCATCTTGCAAGATATTGGGGACTGACGCCATGGAGACCTGGGGTTTGACAAGATAGTGTTTGCACTTGTCAGAGTAGGAACCCACTAACTCTGCCTTATCATAGTCCAATATGGGGTCATGATCTTGGAACCACTTCATAGGGAGGTATATGTCAACATCAGGGGGCGTCGGTCCTATATCGAATTCGATGTTCTCCTTGTGATTTTGGATTTGCATCTGAAGCTTCAGTGTATAATACCATTCCTGCTTACCGGTCCCATCGTATGTATAAATGTTAATGGGTACCTGTCGTTTGCATTTGGGAACCAGGAGCCTATCTGAGATAAGTGCTCCTGTAGCTCCGTTGTCGAGATTGGCAGTGGCGGTGACCGAGTGGGTAACGATTTCGTGGTTGACAGAGGTGCGCCAGCGAAGTATCACTGGAACCTTGATGTATTTCCCCTGCTTGGGGCCTTCAGTTTTAGAGGCGATGGTCGTCATGGTGTTTTCTGCGAATAGGATCCCTGATCTCTCCCAGGAACATCGTGGCTGGACGTCGCAGTACCTAGAGGTATGTCGAAAGTGTTTGCAGTGTGAGGAACACAGAGTTGTAAGTTATGCAATGTGATGAAATGAATATCAGCACTACTATACGCCCCACATCTTTCAACCTTAAGGCCATCCTTAGGCAGGCAAAAGAGGTAAAGAAAAACCAAGCAATAAACATTAAGCACTAAGATCTATAAAGATACTTGTACACTCTATAGGAAAGGGAATTCGTGCATCATGGGTATCATAATCGTGAATCATGAGATCATCAATCATCACTAAGGATACAAGCTACTTTACTAGTAGCCCACCCACCAAGAACCAGGGCTAAGAAAATCCCTGGAACACCGTCTCCAAATGAATGAATTTGGGGATCAATTGTTGGGGTACATCCTTTCTAAGTCTCTTCTTCAACAAAGGAAACAACAAAAGAAATGGGTCATCGAGTTGTAGCTCTTCAAACCATTGGAATGTCATCACCATCCACCTAGGTATCTGGTAATTCCACCACTTGCCCTGCTGCCTCAGTTTTTGTTTTCTTGCAGGCTTCAGACTTGTTGTCGCCTTGGTCATCTCTTTTCCTCTTTGTGGAATGTTGCTTCGAGGAGGGGATGTCTCCCTTCTTGTAGGCAAAGCATTCGTTTGCCTTGTGGCCCATCCTGGCACATTTTTGGCAGGCGCCGTTGTCCTTAGCCCACTTGAGTTCTGCTCCCGAGAGGTATGGGAGCTTAGTGGGGGCCGGCTTCCAATCTGACCTGGGTTTTTGCAACTTGTCTGATCTTTTCTTACCTTGGATGATTTTAGGCATTCCTTGGCTTTCACAGGTGCTGTTGTTTCTTTCTATGGTGGCCAAGGGTTTTCTCCAAGGGCTTTGGATGCTTCCTCCATTTGTTGGCTGACCGTGATAACCTAATCAAACCATTCCGCAGTCGTTTGGTAGTTGCGGTTATAGCTTGTGGCCATGGCCTTTCTGACAGTGGGATGAAGTCCCTGGTTGACCCAATCCTTGAGGTATCCTTTGTTGTACATACACACAGTGTTGAGAGTTCTCATGTAAGTGATGTACTCCAATTTTGGTCCCGTGTGCTTGGCCTTGGTTAGCGTGGTAATGTAGCTAGGCCGAAGGGTGTAGGCCCCGAAGTTGGTTCTAATAGCTTCCAGGAAGTCTTCCCATCTAGCAGTGGGAGTGGTCCACCAGGTGTGATTGATCCTCCACCAACTGAGTGCATTGCCCGTAAGGAGTGTCAAGGCAAATTGGATTTTGATCACGTTAGTGGGGAAGGACTGGGGTTAGAGGACATAGTAGGTTTCCAACTGGAGTTAGAATTTGAATATGTCATCGGCCTTCCCTGAAAATTTATCCGGTGTGGGTGGCTTGGGCCCCTTAAAGGTTTGGGCCTGTTGTGGTTGCTGTGGTGGTAGCGCAGGTGCTGCCTCAGGTCTCGGAGGGATGGGAGGTTGAGGGGGCACTATGTTGGCTAGTGCTTCCCTTAGGAGTTCCTTGATATCCTTCCTTAAGAGGGGTTTTTCCTCCTGAGGTCTTGGGGGCAGTGGAGGAGGTGTTGGAGTTCCCCTCCATCTGGAAGGACCTGCTTGCCCTACTTTAGAAAAGTCAGGGAATCCCTTGCTCCTTCTGTGCAAGGGCCTGGGAGGTTTGATGTCAGGGATAGTTGGACTCAATGGGTAGTCCTCTGTTTCCACTGTCTTCTCCCTAGCCGATTGCATAGGGGACACGGCTGAGTCCACTGGCCTCTTATATTGCCGATAGAGGTCATGATAGTGGGCCACATCCTCCTTTACTTCCAGCAACTCAGTTTCCAATTCCTTGACCTTCTTTTCAAGGGTGGTTATCAACTGGGTTGCTTTGCCCTGGACTTTCAGCTCCTTTTCTGCAAATTGGAGCTGGTTTCTGAGGCAGAATACCTCGGCATTCAGGTCGGTGTTAGTGTTCTTGGTGCGATTGAGGTCTGTCTATAGCTCCACCAAGAGCTGAGTGTCCTCAGTGGGGCCCGTTGCTTGCTACAGATCCTGCTTCAATTTCTCCACCTAGGCCTGAAGTTTCCCTATTTGGTAGGTATACTCCATTTCGATTTGTTCTCTGATTTTGGTGGCCTGAAACTGATTCTCCTGACACTGTTCCTTCAGGAGATTAACCACTTTGAGGAGTATGTTTGTCACTCTTGGTGGAAAGGACACCAGGACAGGAGGGAGTCTTTTCCCCATTTGTCTGTACATCATAATGGTGGAGAAAAGAATTCCTTGGATCTCCTCCTTCTGTCGCTAGAAGTCCTGAAGAAGTTGGGGGTGGATCTCCTGGTAGGCCTCATACCTGATGAAATCTCTTCCCTCCAGGAAAGCTGAGTCTAGCTCAACAAAGTTCTCAATGATATGGGACTGATGTTTGTCCACGAACTTCTGGCCTTCTTCGTCAAGTTCGACGGTGGTGTCAAGGAGTCTTCTCCCTGATCTTGTGGTGACTGAGGGTACTGGGCCCAGTTTCGTAAGGGTCTTGCTATCATAAAGGGCAAGGGCTGTGGTGTAGTCTGGCATAGGGGTGTCGTCGCTAGCCATAACTTAAGAATATAGTGTTACAGCAGGTGTCTTCGAGGGTTGGTAAGGCTCAGTAAAGTGCAAGTGCCACTCAACAGAGAAACGTGTTACTGTATGACGGGAGACTCGTTGAGGATGTAGATGCAGGTGTTAGCACAAGAAGCTTCACAAGAGGGTATTACTGAGTAAACAGAGATATCTCAACTGGCAAGCTAGAACCGCTTATGTTTTCACCTTTATTGTCTAGTCAGAAAAGAACAACAGTTTTCGCAAGATGATAGCAAAATATATTCTTAAGGCTCAAAGATGGTACAAGATTTCTTGTGACAGCTAGAGAGAGAAGAAGAAGAAACAAAACACATCGCTCTTGCACTCCCTCTTAAATACCCAATTCTGACCAAGTAGAAACAGAGAACTTTTACAAATGCAATAAAACCTAAAGACACATTCCATCCTGATTCCCTTGCTCTTTCACGATTCCCTATGAGGAGATCAGTTTCATGATCGGAGAATCGACAGAAGAGTTTTGGCCTGATCGTTCAGGACTTTTCAGAGAAGACTCCTCTAGTCCTGTCCCCTAACGATGTGACTGATCAGCATATTACGATGAGATCAGGGTGACGAGTCCCGTCATCTATCGCGTATGTCTGATCCCGTGCACATCGTGTTGTCAATACCTCACTTCGCTAAGTTAAAGCTCTATAGCGACAACACCCGTCATATGGTTCCGTGGTTCAAAAGGTGATCACGGGTTTTGACAAACCTAGTGATTGACTTGCACATGTTCTGGTACCTAGGCAGACCACTTGGTACAGCTTATCTGTAACACTACGCCCCTCCTAAGGTGCATGGTCCCCATGTGCAACAGTCAACAGGTTAGCAAAGGTTCGTCACTAGAGACAAGTAGGAATGTCCCTAGGATCGGGTGAGAGGATAACAGTCTATAGGTTGTGAGAAGGAGACCCGCTTAGGGTTGAGTGTCCCGATGCAGTGATATATCTAACTCCTGGAGCAGTTATCATCAACCTGAGATAGAAGGAAGGTTTACTTACTCAATTCCTTCTCCTTCGCTTGCGCAGTGGTGCATCGTCCTCTTCCATCGCCTTTTCTTCTGCATTAGGATATCGTCTGCAGTAGTTGACTAGTTCTTCGATGGGTTCTCCATTTATCAAGAGGTTCTCCTCCGGTTCCCAGGAGCCTTCGTCATTAGAGTATCCTTCCCATAGGACAAAGTATTGGAGCCTTTTAGACCTTCAATCGTACTTGACCTTAGAGACTTCTCTGACAAAATGGTACTGCTCACCATCTTCGATTTCTGGAGCATGAGCAGGGGTTCTAGGGAAGCTTGTGGATTCTCGATAGGGTTCAAGCTGGGAGACGTGGAATACTGGGTGCATCTTCCAGGAAAATGGGAGTTTGAGCTTGTAGGCCCTCTCCCCCACCTTTTGAACTATTCAGAAGGGTCCAGCAAACTTGGAGTCCAATTTGTGGGAAGGCCGTGGAGAAGGGAAATTTCCCCATTTGAGAAGGACAAGGTCACCTGGGTTGGCCGAGGGGAATTCCTGGTGATGTTTGTCATACCAAGTAACTGATTTGACCTGGGCATCTAGGAGCCTTTGCAGAAGGTCAGTCCAGGAGCGTTGGAGTTCCTCTGCACCCTTGAAGAACATGACTTGCTGCGTTGCATCCAAGGACGGATGGAATCTAAAATTCGCGAAGAATGGAGATACCCCAGTTGACGAGGACTGAGCATTGTTGTAGGCAAACTCAGCCAAGGGTAGAAAGAAAACCCAGTCTGTTTGATCGAAGTTGATGTAAGCCCTTAGGTATGCTTCTAGGATTTGGTTGAGCCACTCCGTCTGACCATCTGTATGGGGATGAGCTGCTGAAGACTTGGAGAGCTTGACCCCAAGCTTATCCATCACTTGCTTCCAGAAGGAGTCAAACTTAGGATCTCTATCTGAAACTATGTTGGTTGGCAACCCATGAAATTTCCAGATCTCGCGGACAAAGGTGTTGGCCAAGACCTGGGAGTTTGCATTCGCGCCTAAGGGTATGAAGTGCGCCATTTTGCTGAATCGATCCACAATGACCCATATCTGGGTAAAGCCATCGGAGGAAGGGAGGTCTGTAATAAAGTCTATCAACACTGATTCCCATGGGCGATAGGGTATCTCAAGAGGAAGGAGTTTACCATAGGCCTTGTGCCTCCTTACTTTGTTTCTCTGACATTGGTCACAGGAGGATACATACTCGGCTATATCCTTCCTGAGGTTTGGCCAGTAGAAGTCCCTATCGACAAGTTCATAGGTCTTATCATGGCCAAGATGGCCTGCCGCAGGATGATTGTGTCTGGATTCAAGGACCTGTTTGCGAAGAGAGAGTGGGACATACCAGAGGCTATTGTACTTCAGTAACCTCTGAGACACTGAATAGTGCCCAGTGGGAGTCCGAAGGTGGTCCTGGTACTCCTGATCCTAGGCAGATGCTGTCTTCAATTCTTCGACAAAGGTAGGGTGCAGAGCTGTTAGTGATCTTTCAACAGCTGCAATATACTGACCTTTTTTGAGGAAGAGGAGCCCTTGCTCAGGTGCCCCCTCTCTAGGGGCATGGTCCCCATGGCATGAGAGAACATCTGCCTTGGTGTTGTGGGTTTCCGGTTAGTAAACAATGCGAAAGTCAAAGTTACAAATTTTCTCCATCTACCTTACTTGCCATTGGGAAAGAACCTTGGTTGTCAAAAAGTACTCAAGATTCTTGTGGTCTGTGATTACCGTTATAACATGGGCTGATCCTGCACACCAATGCCTCCACTGATAGTAGAGACAATCGACTATGGCCAGCATCTCCTTGTCATATATCTCGTAGTTGCATTCTGGGGGATGCATTTTCTGGCTATGAAACGCTATGGGTTGGAGAGATCTGTCAGGGAACTGGTGCAATAGAACACTACCAATGGCAAAGTCGCTAGCATCAGTTTCCGCAACTAGGGGGAGAGCATGGTCATAGTGGACTAGTATAGGGGCAGTGGTAAACAACTCTTTGAGGGTATCAAAGCTAAGCTATTCCTTGATTCCCCATGTCCATAGCTGGTCATTCCTGGTGAGGTTCATTAAGGGTGTCGCTAACTTAGAGAATCCTTTGATGAAGATCCGGTAGAAGTTGGCGAATCCTAGAAACGAGCACACATCGCAGACTGTGGACGGTACAGGCCATTCCTAAACTGTTTTGACTCGATCTTCGGCCATTGACACCCCCTAGTCTGAAATCACAAAGCCCAGAAACTCAACTTCATGAACTGCCCAGATGCACTTAGAGGGCTTTAAGGCCAGTTTGTTTTCGTCTAGATGGCAGAGAACTTCCTGGACCAAACGATCATGCTCTTCCTTGGTTTCTGCATAGATGAGTATGTCATCTTGGTAGATGATGACTCCAAGATCTAGAAGATCACAGAAAATGGTGTTCATCATCTCCTGGAAGACTGAGGGTGCATTTGACAGACTAAGGGGCATTACCAGGTATTCAAATTGACCATACCTGGTCCTGAATACCGTTTTCCACTCATCACCTTTGGCTATCCGAATAATATTGTACCCATTTTTTAGATCAAGCTTGGAAAACCAATGAGATGCCCCAATGCGGTCCCGCAGTTCAGTCATCAATAGTAAGGGGTACCTGTTTTGGATGATCACCTTGTTAAGACCACGATAGTCCACACAGAGCCGAAGGGATCTATCTGCTTTCTTGACGAATAGGATAGGTGCTCCTGCAGGAGACTTACAAGGACGGATTTTTCCTTCTTCCATCATCCTGGCAATGTATTCCTGCAGGGCCTGGAGCTCGACTTCCGATAACTTGTATAGAGGGCCCCAGGGAGGTGTTGCTCCTTCCTTAAGGTCAATTTTGCAGTCCCATTCCTGATGAGAGGGGAGTGCAGGGGCAAGTTGCTCAGAGAAGACTGTGTGACAGATTTGCTCCCACTTGGATCCTTCGGAGGCAGTAGAGGAGGAGACAGAGGATGAGACAGAGGAGGACCGAAGAAACACATTTGAGAAGTCTCTGACGGGTGCCCTTGTCATGGCTGCGCACCAATGGCGAACAACTGCTTTGTTGATTGGGGTGTCTACCCACCCCACCAATCCACCACCAACCGCCTGAGTGTTGGCATAAAAGTCATCATCACCTAGTAGTGAGAAGGCAGAGACCATTTCCACATTGGGTGCTACAAGGTGTTTCCTACACTTCTCAGAGGGGAAGGAGACCAATTCTGCCTTGTCATAGTCGATACAGGGCTCATGGTCACGGAACCACTTGACTGGAAGGTATATGTCGACTTCCGTGGGTGTAGGGCCCACATCAAAGTCAATGAGTTCATGATGGTTGAGGACCTGCATTTGCAGCTTTAGGGTGTAATACCATTCCTGCTTGCAGAACCATCATAGGCATAAACGTTGACTGGGACGGTTCGCTTGATCTTCGGAACTGGCAAGCGGTCGCTGATCATGGCTCCTGTGGCACCATTGTCCAATTTGGCCATTGCTGTAAGAGCATGGGTTTTCGTTCCTGTAAGAGTGTGAGTTTTCCAGTGTAGAGTCACTGGAACTTTGATATATGTGCCCTGTGCAGGGCCTTCCTTAGCAGATGACACAATAGACATAGTGGTTACGTTCCCTGATCTATCCCGGGAAGCTCGTGGCCGGAGCCCACTATATGACAAACTGAAAAATATGAACGGTGCTGGTTGCAGGGTATGGGAAGGGGAGGAAACAATGCTTAGTAGTGAACGGTAGTTTGTTACATGTCCAGCATGTTTCGGCCTTCTGGCCATCCTTAGACAAACAGGGTTGGTATCATCAGAAATTACAAGCCTCAATACTGGTGGCCCACCTGCCAAGAACTATGGCACTTGCCACAGAATGCCAGTTCCTTAATAAATCAAAACTTGAGAGAGCACGACAAGCAAGCAAACAATTCTTTTGATAAAGAAGGAGAAAAAAAAAAACACAATTCAGCGACATAGGAAAATAACTTCAAATCATGGGGACGTCATCCCCCTCTTTCCAGGCGTCAGGAATGTCTACCACCCTACTTGCCTGTTCCTTGCTTTTTCGCTTTTTTGAGGCCCTAGAGCTTTCCTCTTCATCAACTTCTGGGCTTGCTTCGCGTTTTGCCGCCCTCTTCATATTAGGTTGAGGAATCGTGCTTTTTCCTTTTGCAAAACAGTCCTCAGTTTTATGCGAGGTCCGTAGGCACTTTCGGCAGGCAGAGTTTTTCTTGGCCCAATCCAGTTCCTTACCAGTAACATAGTGAAGTTCCATCTTCTGAGGAGATCTAGATGTACGCTTCTCCTTCTGGCCAGGTTTCTTCTGCGATTGCAGGTTAGGCTTGGAGCTTGGTGCCTGCCCTTTTTGTGCTTCGGCGGCAGCAGCATCGGCATCTTCCATGGCCAATCCTACCTGAATGAGCTTGGCTTCCCATTCTGCTGGAGTGAGATGCTCAGCTTGGAGGGCCATGGCTTGCCAAAGGTCCTTCTTGAGTCCCCTGGCCAACTATTCAACGAAGATTTCTGGCGGGTGGAGGATAATGAGGTTCAAGGTCCTCATGCGACTGACGTATTCCAGGATGCCTTTCGTCTGTCTTGCATTAACCATGTCTCGTAGGGAGGCTGGTTTCAAGAGATGCCTTCCAAAATGTGTTCTGAGGGCTTCTTTGAAATCTGACTATATTACCATAGAGCGGGTCCAGGTTGCATGACAGGATTCCCACCAAGCCATTGCTTGTCCGGTGAAGAAGGTTGACGTAAACTTCACCTTGACCCAATCATGTGGAAAGGAGTGGGCTTAGAGGTCGAAGTAGGTTTCACACTGCATCAGGAACTTATCGATGTCTTCTGGCTTCCTGCCAAACTTGGTTGGGTCGCTAGGTTTCGGGCCTTTAAAAGGACCCAGAATAGGTAGCTGGGCTACACTAGAGTAATAGGACTGAGGAGAAACAGGTGGGACAGGTGGAACTGATGATGGTCTCTGAGGAACAGGGGTTTGCCTTGAGAGCATTCTGGAGACAATTGCTTCGACATCCACTGCTGAGAGTGGTTGGGGCTGTGGTGCCGGAGTAGGTTCCAGAGAAGGCCTTCCAGGAAAAGAGGAGTCGATGTCCATCACCTCTGAAGGCCTTCCTGTTGGCCTAGAACCTCTAATGTAAGGAAGAGAATGACGAAATAGATTGGTGTCAGTCAAGGAGCTAATAGGAGATGGACTCCTTGTAGGGGGTAGGCTAGATCCAGGCTACTTCATTTGCCTGTACTTTTCTTTCCATTCCTCCAGATCATTTTCCAGCTTGGAAATTTTTTCTTCCAACGCCTTAACTTCTTCCCTTCTTTTTGCTGAGGAGGAGGTAGAGGCTTCTTTCTAGGGCTCTAGGTGATGGACTTCTTCCTGGGCCTTAGCTAGCTGGGTTTGGAGGAGTTCGAGAGTATGCCTTTCTATCACAAGATCTTGCTTCAGGGCTTCGATCTGTGCCAGTAACCCCGGTACCTGGGAGGCCTGACCATCGGTCTCAAACCTTTTCTGGTTAAGCTCAGTCAACCTTTGCTGGGCACTGAAAAGATCTAATTCTAGCTGGTGAACCTTGGTACTATGAGCTGCATTGGTCTCGGATTCCCTGACTGCTGACTGACTTCGTTCCTTCTGGATCTGCTCAATTGCTTGAAGCAGATAGGTGGTGATAGTAGGGGGGAAGGCTACTATCATGGATGGGAGCTTCCTCTTGGATTCCCGATGAGCTTTGATCGTGGAGTAGAGAATGGTGGCAACATCATTTCTTTGCTTGAGGAAAGCAGCATCAAGGTCTTCCTTGGCTGCTTTGAAAACGGTTTCACCCAGAAAACTCCTACCATCAATGATGGCCTTGAGGGTTTTGTTGTATTCCCCAAGGATCGCATCTTGGTGGGTAGTAGCATATTGGAGTTCTTCTGGTGACAAGGTAATCTCATGGGTCCCTGCGGAGAAAGCGGAAGAGCGTGTGGCTCGTCCAGGCTGAGAAGGCCTGGTGAGACTGTTCCCAACAACCAATGTCAAGGCTGAGGTCGCTTCAGTCATTTCGATATCTTGAGAAGCCATCTCATTAAGAATATAGTGTGACGGGAGACTCGTTGAGGATGTAGATGCAGGTGTTGGCACAAGAAGCTTCATAAGAGGGTATTACTGAGTAAACTTAGATATCTTAACCGGCAAGCTAGAACCGCTTATGTTTTCACCTTTATCGTCTAGTCGGAAAAGAATAACAGTTTTCGCAAGATGATAGCAAAATATATTCTTAAGGCTCAAAGATGGTACAAGATTTCTTGTGACGGCTAGAGAGAGAAGAAGAAGAAACAAAACACATTGCTCTTGCGCTCCCTCTTAAATACCTAATTGCGACCAAGTAGAAACAGAGAACTTTTATAAATGCAATGAAACCCAAAGACACATTCCATCCTAATTCCCTTGCTCTTTCACGATTCCCTATGAGGAGATCAGTTTCACGATCGGAGAATCGACAGAAGAGTTTTGGCCTGATCGTTCAGGACTTTTCAGAGAAGACTCCTCTTGTCCTGTCCCCTAACGATGCGACCAATCAGCATATTACGATGAGATCAGGGTGATGAGTCCCGTCATCGATCGCGTATGTCTGATCCCGTGCACATCGTGTTGTCAATGCCTCACTTCGCTTAGTCAAAGCTCCATGGCGACAACACCCGTCACATGGTTCTGTGGTTCAAAAGGTGATCACAGGTTTTGACATACCTAGTGATTGACTTGCACATGTTCTGGTACCTAGGCAGACCACTTGGTACAGCTTATCTGTAACATACTGAGTAAACTCAGATATCTCAACGTGTTCTCAGTCTGGATCCAAAAATACACTTTCATACATTTGAAGAGAAAAGAGAAGAGAAATCTTTTTAAGACAAGAACGAATATATTCTTAAGGCTCATAGCTAGTCTGTAGACTGAAGAGAGCAGGAAAGGAAAGAACAAGGAGGGACCTTTTATGATTTTCCCATTATTGTTATTTTACATCCCATTTCCTCCAGCGGGGCGTTTACACTTAATTAAAAGCAAGAACATAACCAGAGAGAACAGGATGGTCCTCCACCTACTTGTGCCGCGAAAAAAGTAAAGAAGGAAAAAAGGGGAGAAAGAGAAGAAAGTCAAAGGAAAAAAGGAAAAGAAAAAGAAAAGAAAAAAGAAAAGAAAAGAAGAAAAAACCCTCCCGCCGATGTTCCTGCCTAAGAGAAGAAGAAAAAGAAAAAGAAAAAAGACCTTCCCATCTTCCGCATTTTCCACATTCTACCCTGTTCTGCTAGTTCCTCCTCTTTTAGCTATTACTATCTTCGGGGGTTCGTGTGGGGGGGGGGTCGGGGGGCCTTCCGAGTCCTAGGTCCAGTAGTTTCGTCCACAGGTCCGTGTCCTTGTAGAGTATTTTTTCGATCATGTTATTCTGTATCAGGTGTCTCCAGGGGGTGGGGGTTTCGCATTGGATGAGGTAGTGTTTGACACTTTGTTTTTGTCCGCACAGACAGATGTTCTATTCTCGGTGATAATGGAGGAGGTTGGGTACGTATGCGTGGCCAGTTCGGAACTGGTAGGCTCTTGACGCGGTGTACTTATCGAGGGTACTGTAGGGGGTCATTCTTTGGGACCGGCTTTCCTGTGAAGTCTTCGAACATCTTTCCTAGTCTTGCTTTAGTTTTCGTTTGGATGCTGCTTTGCGTTATGAGACAGCACTTGTCTTTGCTGGTTCCTTTTTCATTTTTCGGTTCTGGTTTTTTCGATTTGGCTTTTGCGATCTGGTCTGCTTTCTCGTTTCCCTCTATTCCTTTGTGCGCTGGGACCCAAACTAGGGAGACCGATACTCCTTGTTCTGTGAGTTCCAGGTTGAGGTCGAAGATTCTTTTAGCGATGTACTGCGTAGGACTCAGGTACAGGTTGGTCGCGGCTGTTAATGCTGCCTGGCTATCGGTGTACACTTTTGCCATGTTGAAGTTCTTCTTTTCTTTGAGTTTTTTGGTGAGTGCGAGGGCTTTGTGTATTGCGTCCAGCTCGCCATCGAAGACGTGGACTTCGCTTCCCCGGGTTTTTGATTTCCCTGTGACTTGTGTATTATTTATTTACGCTACTACCGCGTTTCCGACTTGGTTGTTTTTGCCTACCTGGGAGGCATCCGTTTATAGAGTCAGCTAGTCCGGGGGGTGGTTCTTTGGGTGTGCTTCGATTGCTTTTTCCTTATAATCTGGGAAGGGGTCTAGGGCCAGCCTTCCCTTAGCACTGATTGGCCACGGTCTAGAGGGGGGGGGGAGCTGGTAGGAGGATAGGGTGTTCGTGCCAAGGTCTTCTTTGATCATGTGGATCATCGCGTCCAGTTGTAGCATTCTTTTTCTTGAGTGTTGTCCCTCTAGTTCGACTTTCTATATGGGCACTTTTGGGGATTTGGTCCTATTTTTGTTTCTTCCCAGCATGGGGGGGAGCCTTAGGTAGTTGGGGTGCTTGGGGCCAATGGTAAGAAGTCTTGCCCCGTAGTTGGCCTGGTACCTAACGATTTAGAGCCTGGCTGGCCAAATTTTTGCTTCGGTCATTGCCTTGTAGTTGTTGGTGTTCCTGAACATGCTGCATGCCCACTTTGTTGCTGCTGCGATGGTGCTGTCGAGGGTTTTGTAGGACTTTCCTGTGATATTGTACGGGTGAAAAGTGTCTGCTCCATACAGTAGGGATGGGAGTACTACTACCTTGACTAGGTTTAGGGCCATTGCCGGGTTAAGACCCTTGCCTCCCGAAGAGAGTCTTGCAATCCTGGCGAGTGCTGCTTGGGCGCTCCAGGTTCTGTGCTGGCAGTGCGCTAGGATTCCTTCTTTTTGGTCGATGATGATGCCAAGGTACTTGACCTTTTCCTGGTGCTGGTAATCTTTTCCTTAGATGTTGATGCTTGGCCGGGTCTCATTTTGTCTGGGACTGACATGTTGCATTTCCGTTTTTCCCTCAGATAGTGATAGCTTTAACTGGTTCAGCATTTCTTGCAACCATTCCTTGCAATACTCTTCCAATATTCTGATATTTTCTTCATAGCTGTCGCTTTCTATCATCATACATAGATCGTCTACATATATGTAGGTTTTTTTTGCCCCGCTGTCTCTTGTCAGTTATGCTATATATATATTGAAGAGGAGGGGGGAGATGGGCAATCCCTGGGGGACTCCTGTTTTCATTGACTTGAACATAGATCTTGTTCCTCGGTATAGGAAAGCGAGTTATCTGTTGGCCAAAAAGGAGGCTGTCCAGTGCTAGATGTACTTTGGGGTGTTGTAGCTTGCTATGATCTCCAGGAGTTTCAGTATGCTGACTCTGTCAAATCCTTCTTCGATGTCCATGAAGAGAAGGGTGACCTTTTTTCCCTAGTTCTTCGCATCTCTTATGTCATATTTCAATGCGTTGACGGCATCGATTGTTGATCGTCCTGGGAGGGCTCCGTACTGGTTCTCCGTGATCATTTGGTGGTCTATGGTGTGTTGGGACAGTCACAGTGCTATTATTTTTTCCAGAATTTTGCCAAGGGTGTCGATCAAGAATATGCACCTATAGGCGTTCGGATCTGCATAACTGCGTTTTTTAGGCTTTGGGATGGCTATCCCTGAGGTCTTTTTGAAGCTGGTGGGGAGGACCCCGTGTGCTAACAGGGGGTCTATGAGGTTTGGGATGATGTTGTTGTTTGCCTTGTGGATGCTCTTCCCAAGGTTGTACTGTATTTCGTCTGGTCCTGGTATGGTGGTGTTGGAGGTGTTGCGTAGGGCGTACGCCACTTCTTCTAGGGAGATCTTTTCTGTTTCATCTGGGGTTTGGAGTGGGAGGAGGAGCAGTCCTTCTGCTTGTTCCAGGAAGTAGTGGTCGATCAGCTCCTGGGCTTTTTAGTCTGGGGTTTCTGCGTTGTTAATGGGTAGGAGGGGGTAGTCTCTAGCGGGCTGTGTGTACCGCAGGGCCGTCCAGAGGTCTTTGAGCGTGATCTCTTGCAGGAACTTGTTCCAGTGGTCCTTCTTGGTGGTGTGCACCATTTTTCTGAAGCTTTTCTTCTTTTCTAGGTAGTCCTGTTGGGCTTTTTCGGAGTTTCAGTTGTTTTTGGCTTCATACCTAGCCTGTGTCATTTGTTTCCTCGCTTTGTCTAGGTCTTTGTTCCACCAGGCTTTGGACTTGCCTGCGATGGTTCTCATAGGCAGGGCTTTGTTTTTCTTTATTGTGTTGATCAGGTTGTTTTTGTTGTGCTCCAGCCAGGCATCTGGATTGTTTTGGGCATAGGGGGTTGGGGTCCAGTTTTCCAGGTTGGATATGACCTTGTCCCAGTCTGCCTTGCCATAGTTGAGCATGGTCCTTTTGTGTTGAGTGCTCCCTGGTTTCGAGAGCATGATCCTTATGACCTATGGTCACTGTTGGTTTGGTGGTCATCTGGGCAGATTTGCTAGTCTGCGTTCCATTCTGTGGCCGCTGGGGAAAGGAGGGCGAGGTCGATGGTCATGTCTCTCTGGTTTGCTGATGGGTTGCCTAGTCTTGTTGGTTGGTCTGGTTCGTTTAGGAGGTAATAGTTTTCTATGGTGGCCTTCTCCACCATAGGCTCTGCTCTTTCTGTTTCATGGGTAGTTGTCGCTCCCCACCATGGGTGGTGAAGGTTGAAGTCGCCTAGCACTAGGTTTTTGTTATTGGTGAAGATCTGGCTCCAATCTTGGTATTCTCTTTTGGTCGCTGGTAGGAGATATATGTTTGTGATGTCCAGGAAATTGTGTTTATTGACGAAAAGGCATACCACCTGTTCGTCTCCTTTTTTGTTTCTGATGGGGAAGGGGTTTATTGGCGAAGATTTCCTTATGTATAGTGCTACTCTCGATCTCGTTGTATTGCTGGGGTAGAAATGGTGAAAGCTGTTGTGGGAGAGGGGGACGTTGCTGAAGGTTAGTGGTTCTTGGACGGCAACCACGTTGGCCTTGTTGGTGATTACTGTGTTCATTAGGCACTGGAAGTTGCTTTGGGAGCGATTGCAATTGTGCTGAAGAATTTTAAAGACTGGATGTGGGTCGAGACCCCACTGAATTTTTTCCTCTCTTTGATCCATTTTTACTTCGGGGTGCATTTCGGTTTCCATAAGTATCTGATCCATCCAAGCTGCTCTTTTTCCTTCTAGTTCTCTTGCATAGAGGTCCTTTGCTCCTTTTGCATCTAGGCAGTTGGGGTCCATGGCCTTGTGTTCTCCTTTGCAGTTGGTACAGATTAGCCTGTTGTACTCGCATGGTCCGTTGAATTTGCAGAGGGGGCATGTGTGATTTTTGGTGTTGTGGTGTGGGAAGCCTAGGTGCATGTTGCCGCAGATGTTGCAGCCCTCTCTTTGTTCTTTGCACATGGCGCTGACGTGTCCAAGCATGAAGCACCTGAAACACACTGAGGAGGGGTTGGCTCTCTAGGACTTTGCTACTTTGCAAGTTTTGTTGAAGAGGACAACTTGTTTTCCGAGCTTTGCGACCTGGTCCTCTGTGATTCTGACTGCGATGCCTACGTAGACACCTCCTAATGGGTTCCTTTTCCTGTCTTCTTCATTTTTGAGGTATCTTGCAGCTGCAATTTCCACGTCGGCTACATAGAAGAGTTCTTCTGCTAGTTTGTTGACTGGGATTTCTCCAAGGGGGGCTGTTGGGACCGAGTGTATTATGACTTCTGTGAACATTGTCGCTACTCTGAATCTGTCTCTTTCTACTTCGAGGTTTGTGGTGATCTTAGTTATATAGTTGAGGGCGTCGATGTATGGTACCAGTGATCTGGCAACTAGGGTGGGAGGTGTCGTGATTACGACTGTGGACTTGTGGTTGACTCTGACTGTTAAGTTTCTTAGCTCTGTTGGGGCACCTTTGTCAGCTGGCACTTTGATTTATGCTTCTTCAAGTTTTTCAGGGTTTGCTCTGGCTATTTCCAGGTGTACTACTCCTGTGCTAGGGGAGTGGAGTTCCCTTCGGGCTACCAGGTAAGTTTTGGCTTTTTGGGTTGTATTTTTATTCTGTCCTTTGTTTTGGTTTTGGTTTTGATTTTGGGGTAGGTTGGTTGTTTCCGCTGCTCTTTGAGCCCAGGTTTTTTGGGTTTGGGCTGTGGCCGGGGGTTTGGAGGGTCCTGCTTCTGGGGAAGGGGTTTTAGAGGACTTTGGTGTTCTCTGTGTTTCCACATGTGACCCCGTGGGCTGTGGGGTTGTTTTCTTACTGGACTGTGACTGGCTTTGGGTTTGGGGGATGGGGAGGGCTGGGGGCAGGCTGCTGGACAGTCTGTGCACTGTGGCCTTAAGATGACGGATTTGTTGGTTTGGTCTCTGAGTTGTTGGTTGATTTGTCTTATCTGCTGGTTCAGGTTATGTCATTCTGAGTGCATGTCATCTAGTTTTCTCCAGATGTGGTTCAGTGCCTGGGCTATGCTGCTGAAGGCTTTGGCATTTAGGAAGACTCTTTTATCTTCGTTGTCTATTAGCTGTTAAAAGGTCTTGCATTAGTTGTCTGGCATCATGCTTGCTAGTTCATATCTGGGGTGGAGTGGGATTGGGGAGAAGGTTTCTCTCTGTACTGTTTGTGCTCTTTTCTTTCCCTTGTTGACTGCGGGTTTTGTAGTCTTATCCGATTCTGTATCCGATTCGTTATCATCGTGCATCGATCTGTTTGTGTTGGGGAGTGATGGCAGGGAGAGGGTGGAGAGGGATCTGCCTCGGGATCCTTTGAAGGTCAGGTAGCTGCTGTCTGGTTGGGTGCTTGGTGGGGTGGGGTTGCGGCGGATGTTTCTATCAAGGTCCATTTCCTCTTGTGGTTTTAGGTTATAGGTTGAGAAGTTTAGGATGGCTTCTGCCGTGCTCTGGTGTTAGGGGGTTGGGGAGTAGGGTGTTAGGTTGAGCATTGCCTCTGCTGTACTCTGGTGTGGCTGGTTGTCTTCATGGCCTTATTGTCTGATTGAGGTGTGACCTGAAGAGGTGGTTTGGGTTTGGGTGGTACTCGGGGTTTGTACTAGGAGGTGGTTTACTTTGGCCATCTGTAGGCATTGCACATCTTGTTCTGTGAGCCTGTAGTCGATGTTCCACTTGTCCTGTGGCGCTATGTTTTCTTGGTTGAAGGGGCGGGGGCTTTGAAACTCTGGTGCTGGGGTGATGGCGCTGTGCACTTCTGAGAGGGTTAGTTGGGACGATGGTAGTCTTGTGCGGACGGGGTGGTTGATGATGGCGGGGTTGAGGGCAGGAAGGTTCTCAGATCTTTAGGAGGGGTTGGTGGACGTTTCTCCACTGGAGACGAAAATGGGGTTTTGTTGTGACATGTTAGATTTTTCTGACCGTGATACTTTTGCGCTATTTTCAGCTTGGCCTGTGAGGGGTGCTCCAACCTCTATCTGAGGGTCAGGCGGTGATGGGATAGTGCATTTTATATCACAGGAGTTTTGGAGTTTGCTTTGTCGATTATCGTGAAGATAGGTGAGGTCTTCATGGTAGCCGACCGTGTAATGTGGGGGGGGGGAAGGGAATTGCAAGAGGCCTGCAACAAGGAGCGACCAGGTAAATTTTCATTTTTATTGTTTATAGTTACATAAGCGACCATCTACAAAAGAACATCCTCGTACAGCTATGGAAAGCTATGAAGTAATAAGAAAACATCTCCTCCGAAAAACACAGAAAAGTAGCGCAAAACAAAATCAACATAAGTGGAAAAGAGTCCGTAAAGTCAAATCTAAATCACCATAAGAAGGGGCAGAATCCTCCATGAGAAAGTCTGACACATCCCACAAACTACTAGAGGGACTGAGGAAAGTAGAGGGGGGGGTAGCTGATCCGTCAGCCGGAGCTACCTCTGTGAAAGGTTTCTAATCCAAAAAACTCTTATACGGCCTGCATGTAGAACACAGGCTGGGCGTTATTGAGGATGGGGTACAAGATGGGGGTCTATTAGGCACAGATTGAACAGGTATAGCCATATGGTATTCATACACATGGGTCATAGTTGGTATCCCTGTTTTTGTTTTTGATATGTACGTTGCTATCTGTTTCGTTTCTTCTTCTGAGTGGAACATAGCTTCCAGGTCACGGGGCTTAGGTATGTACTTTTCACGTGCTTCTGTCCTTGCTGGGCATTGTAGTATCCCGTGCTGAATAGTTTTGTAGTATGGGTGGCAATGTGTGCAGAGGTGGTTGTTGTGTCCCTATGAGGTGTGTGCAGATAGGTGCGATTTCCAGGACCTCATTTGGAATAGCCCACTTGCGATCTCGATCAGCAGTCTGAAGATTTGGTTTTCGCCAAGTGATACTTCTTCCTCGTCTCTTGAGTTTTTGGCTGTTGTTTTCCATCGTTCGATTAGAATAAGGAGCGACGAGGGGGGGGGGAAATTCATTTTTATTTTATCTTTACGACCCCGCTAGGGGTCGTCTAAAGAACCTCCGCTTGCAGCTATGTAAAGCTATGACGGAGGTAGAAGACAGCTGACCTAATGTCGGTAGCGCGCCCTACGGCTTACAGATAAAATACAGGTTTGTTCCTGAATCCTCCTGGCTTACACGCAATAAACTAGAAGAGACGGGACGGGAAGGAAAAGAACGGCGGGGGAAAGTAAAACTTCCCCAAAGAAAATGCGACCGGCATAAAAGCGACCACCCAGTACATCAAAACAGCAGAAAAAACTTTAAGCGAAAAGGAAAAAGAAAAGCCTGGGGAACCCCTTTCCCATCTCCAGCGAGGCAAACCTTACAACAACCGGAAGGAATTGAGGTACAAGCGAGAAACACTATCCAAAGAAAAAGGAAAGAGAAGGGACAAAAGAGGAAATAAGTAGCGACGAGGGGGGGGGGAAATTCATTTTATTTTATCTTTACGACCCCGCTAGGGGTCGTCTAAAAGAACCTCCGTGTGCAGCTATGGAAAGCTATGACGGAGGTAAAAGACAGCCGACCTAATGTCGGTAGCGCAGTCTACGGCAAAGATAAATACAGGTTTGTTCCCGAATCCTCCTCGCTTACACGCAATAAACTACGGAAGAAACGGGGCGAAAGGGAAAGAGCAGCGGGGGAAAGTAAACTCCAAAAAAGAAAACGCGACCGGTACAAAAAGCGACCACCCAGTACGTCAAAACAGCAGAAAAACTTTAAGCGAAAAGGAAAAAGAAAGACCCGGGGAACCCCTTTCCCATCTCCAGCGAGGCGAACCTTACAACAACCAGAAGGAATCGAGGTACAAGCGAGAAACACTAACCAAAGAAAAGGGATAGAGAAAAAGACGAAGGAGAAAACACACGTCAAGCTCACAAAACTCTTACACAAAGGGAACAACATAAGCAGAAAAAAGAGATGAAACACCGAGGGGCCCTAAGTCTCCATTCCCTCTTCCATCACGGCACACAGGTTCTCCACTCGCTTGTTGCTGTCAGCCAAGGCTTGCAGGTATACGGGGCAGAGGGGATCGTTGGCGGGGTGGGCGGCATCGCAGTTAGCACATTTAAGTACCGTATGATCGCATTGTCGTCCGCGGCGTTTGCACTCTGTGTTGCCACAGAAGTGTTCGAAGATAGCGTGGGGTCCAGCGCAGATGCGGCAGCGGGGGGAAA
>JABYPW010000567.1:0-23769 GCA_016880775.1 Phymatotrichopsis omnivora | reverse complement strand
TATTCGGATGAATCGAGAGGTGTGCATGCGTTTCCGGATTTTCAGTCTTTAATGCATGGATGTATACTGGGAGAAGACGGAACTGGGCAATGTGCGTTGCTGTATCGTCTTCCGAAAGTTCGTTTTTTGCCTTATACACGGAGTTGTAGTTGACATCTCCCTGGAATCGAAGTTTGGCTGCGTCGATAATGGCTTGCGGTGTGGTATCCTTCGTGACAGGGATGATTTCCGGTATGACACGTTGTAGCCAACTTTGTTTATGGGATGTACTAAGTACGGTGTTTAGACAAAGCGGCTCCTAAGCAGTTGTGTTCCGCATTCAGAGAGCCGACAATTACGCACTCATCCTCTTCGGAGAGGTATGCACGTAAATGAAATGGTCAATCGGCAACGACACAATTAACTAAAACGCGTTTCGAATCGGATTTGCTGACACGGTATGTAAATTTAGCCGAAATTGACCAGTCTTCCAGTGCAATTTAGAGATCCGTAAAAGTGACAAAAGATTGGTTGGGAACGATGGCAGACATGTTTTGGATTTTTCGTGAGATCACAATGAGAAATTTGCGTTTAGAAGCAGTCACGGTCGCTAGTAGCATTATAGAAAAATCTCTGTTTTGGGAATAGTGTCAGAATAATTTTTTTATTTTGATCTGGACCAGGACTAGATGTTTTTGGCTAGATCGAGTGTGGCGTGTCGCATTTTAAAAAGTTATGCGCCAAGCGAGTGGCATTATAAAGGTTTGCTCTTTTTGAAAACTTCAAAAAGTCCTGTCGCACCGGCAGTCACAGCAAGAGGACCCACTTTAACCTGCCAGAATTCGAGTTGCCGGATCCCTCTAATTGTGGCTTGGAAAATGTGGCAATGCAAGTTGCCAAGGACTGAATGACTGGGAGGGGGTGCCGCTTTAATCGATCCCAAAGAACAGGCAGGATCGCACCTCTTCGGTAGACTGAAATCATTGTTCACACTGTGGACCCTTTAAACAATCATTTCTTCCTCATTTCAATAACGAATTTCTCGTGCAGGCTAAAGACGCTATGGTTAGGCTTGACGAGATTAAGGGCTTGGATTATGCGAGTTTAACGTGCTATGTGTTTTAAAACACCAGCACTAGACCGCAGAAATAGATTGGTACAACGCTGCGGGGTTCTCATGCTATAGCGTGGCTTATTTATCCCAAAGTGGTGGGGTTTTGCACTTTGGCCTAGTCATCATCTTACCCCGCTCACGGTCAGTTACTTTCACAAGTATACTACATGTACATTATTCCTACAAAAGGTCGCTGGAGAGTGCCTTCGCTTGCTTCTTTCGGCACAGTTGTTATCGATACCGGCTTCATCTTGCTATGTAGTCTCATGCAGGAGACTGCCCGTAGCGGTAAGTAACGTTGAACGAATACGTAGCCTATTGCCGTTTAGTTATCAACACTAATTTGCACTCTTAGTCGGAGATATACGCGCGCATAGTACGACACGACAATATGGATCCTATGGCAGTTTTTGAGCTACTGAGAGACTTCAACAGACTTCGTCAGACCGTGCGCGAAGCCAAAGAATGTCCGTCGGCATTACGAGGATTGCGAAGGGAGGTAGAAGTCCAGCGTGGCCTATTCCTGACAGATTGCCAAGAGTTATTCGAAGGGTTTATGGGGAATGACGTTAATATTTCAATTGAAACTATGCTTCAAAGCGAGGATGATGAACGGTCGAAGAATGCAAACTTCCTAGAGGTGTTGGACCATCACCCAGGAGAGCTGAAACATCACCTGGGGGAGTTTTACCAACCAGCGATTCGAGTACTTAAGTTAATTGACGAAACTTTTCGAAAGATTAAAGCTGTGTTCGATAGCTGCAAATTACCCAATGATTCTGTACGTTGGTCCTCTGGTACCTGTAACATCCTCCTATTTATGTGTACTTTTTTTTTTTTTTTTATTGAAATATGCTAAGACGCGTAACTTGGCTATATACAAACAGAATCCAGGAATGCTAAAAGTAATCGAGTGGATGCGAGTGCTCCCAAGGAAAGAGGAATTAGAGCGGTTGATAGCTTGTGATCTTTCCAAACAAGTGGGAGATTTGCAACGCATATTATGGCAGCGGCGATTGCGAAACCGGAATCTTGCGAAAGAAGTGAATGAATCGAGAAGTCTTCCTGGAGTGCCGGCAACGAATTATTCAGATTCAGTCATTGTCCATATACGAAATTCCTCCGAACAATTACATCGAGCCTTTTCCTCATTAGGGTCTGCAACTCGCTCCTGTCATTATACCGATCTTCAACTACGAAGTCTGTGCAGCGATGAAGTACGTTCAATTATAAGCTCAAATCCTAATAAGGCTTCCTGCATTGAATTTGGCTTCACTGTCAGCCCAAGGCCATCTTTTGTCGACGATTCCAATCAACCACACTCTTCCGCTTATACGCCTATTACTGTTAAACCGCAGGATCGATCTTTGACCGAAACAGCGCATTTGCCCCCACTAGCCGCTTGCAATGGTCAATCCTTGACGGGTACTCCTCGAGATATCCGCCCTCCAAATCGTCCGAATAACAGAATAACTGAGGTTTCTTTTTCCGGAGGAGTTTCGGGGTGGACCAATAATCTGTGCGCTTCCCTGCGGCAAACCGATTCTCCGAGCGAGACAGAATGCGTTCTAGGTTATATTCCAATCGACGGAAGCTGTCGGTATCTGGTTTACCAGGGGAAGAAAATTACCGCATCTCGCGTTTCGCTGGACCACCTTCTGAACCCCCCGACCAACGCAGCTCGACAGAGAGAAGAATTACTTCGCAAGACATATGAGCGTATCATGCTTGCTCTGGCGCTTGCTTTCTCGGTTCTCGATCTCGGCATACAGTCTTCCACATGGTTCAAACAAGGCTGCGACAGCGAGGAGATCTACTTCTTTCGGAAAAAATCGTGGAGATACGAGGAATTTATATCATCTCCGCACATCGAAGTGATCTTCAATGCCCCCGAATGCGAACCGCTAGAGAAAAGCACAGAATCTGATAGTTTGTCGGATGCAGAAAAAAGCACATTGAGAAGGCTTTTCACCTCGTTGGGCATAGTCCTGGTCGAAATTGGTTACTGCAATTTACTAGAAAATGCCTTTAAGGAAATCGTGGGTGATCGTAAACACGATAAGTCCGATCGATCCGAGAAAGCGCGAGCAGTGGCTGGCAGTATCAACATAGGGAGAAAATATAGAGAAATAATGAATGATTGTCTTTCTTCAAACTTTGGAATAGATGATCGGAAGGCTAATTACGTGAGCATACGGGAATCTTTTTACATGAGAGTTATACGTAAGCTGGAGGAGTTGTCTGAATTTTTTTGATTTTTAGCCGTTCTTGTTCCTATGCTTGCGCTTCGTTGCACTTTCCTTGTGCATTTATATCAATACTTTTCCTTTCTTTCCGGTATTGTTTTCTTTTCTTATCTTCGCATTTTCTCCTAGTATTGTCACTTTTATAAGCACGCAGTTTTCGATTTTTGCTTGCGTCAAACCCGCCAATGCTCAATTTTTAAATATTCCCAACATTCTTCCTTTCCTATACTTTTTTTTTTTTTTTTTTCCTTCTTCGTTCCCACCCGCTGTCACTTTCGGTCCTACTTTAGTTATTCCAAAACAGGTGTCAATTCAAGCTATGTATTCATGAGCACTCTAATCTTCGGGGGCCCAATTCTCCACATGCAAGCTAATAAACAAGGTTCTGCGACAGAGCCCTAGAATCTGGTTATCTTAAGCCACCCTTTCAAAGTGAACAGTATCTTTTATCCTTTAAACCCGCAAATCTTCACAGTAACCCATTCAAATGCTCACAAAATGTCAGTATTTGACCCTCAAACCTCTTTCGTAGTGTTAATATCAGACTTCTCCGTCGTCCAATAGAAATCAAGTTCATTCAAATAAACTGCGAATTATCTTACAGACAAAACGTAACCACTGACACCCGCTCTCACAAGACAGCGGAAGACGTTTCAAAGCATATCCAAAGTTTCTTCCGTATTAAATTCTCTATTTCCAAGATATTGCCAAAAGTAGCGTTAATGCTATCCAAATTTTGTAGAACTATTCCGACTTCGAGAAATCAAAGCGGAAGCCCGCCTCTCCCACGGAAACCATACTAACGATAACCGATCACTTTTGCATCCGAGATAAGGTCAATTGTTTCTTCTGTAATAACAATAATAATAAAATCGAGGTTTTGGTGGACTATTAAGCCTTAATTGCTGCAGCGGAAAAGGAAAGTTCCTCAAAACTTTGCTGGTTTGTATTATGAAAATCGACGTCTCACATGGGTACATGGAGCGAGCACTCGGGATCGGGCGAGTCCGTCGGGTCGGAGGTGGTTGGTATTTGAACGCTAGCTTCCAGAATATGTTTATATTGGGGATCTTGCTTCACGAGTTTGTCTTCACTGCCAATCACACGTTCACTCGACGATATCCCCCCTTCCAACTCTTCTTCTTTCTTTTGCTCCCTCAACCTTCCAGAACTCCTGCTTTCCAACCCGCAGGCACCGAAAATTTGCCTTGCTCTTCCTTACCCGGTTTTTCCTGCTCGACATACACTTCTTTCTGCTTGATTGCCTTTTATTTCGCTCCCCGTCGTGGATTTCTTTGGCCGAATTCGCTCCCCTCTTCTTCCTGCCTATTTTTTTTTTTTTTTCCTTGCATATCTCGTTCCTTTCTCTTTGATCGTCTATTCGGCTTCGCACGTTTGATTTACGTCGCCTGTTTTGTTTCGATGACGGTGTTTATCTGCCACCTATAGACGTTTATTTTTGCGTTGAATTGAAAGATTTTTTTTTAAGAGTAATCGACCCCAGACACAATCCGAGCAACTGTTGCCCAACCACACCGAAACAATTGAAAAAAAAAAAAAAAAAAAAAAAAAAAAAAAAAAAAAAAAAAAAAAACTTACGGCATCAGTTTTAGAATTGTTTTTATAGCAGATACTATGCCCTCAGCTCCAGACTACTCCGTACAGCCGGTAACGGAATTGTAGGAACCTCTCAGGCTTTTCTGAGCGGCCCCATTTTAATCTACTTCAAAACGATGAAATGGGTCTAAAACCTCGTTTTGCTGTACCGCCTCTTGAGTCTAGATGTAGTTTAACGCTTGTCTCTGATTTATTTCGCATTTTGGGTGTCTGCCAAAGTTTGTGGGTAGTATGTACCCTGGAATATGAGTTCAATCGTGACCAAACCGCTAGCATGCTACTTGCTTGGCGCTTATATAGAAGTTCGGTAGAATACCACTCACCTCTACAACCCCACTTTAACTATCGCCTTGCAATACAGAGTGCCACGCAGTGAAATGGTGTCGCACATTACTATACATCTCAACAGTTGAAAACGTTATGCTCTCGTTTTTAGGAACAGCACCCTGAATACTGCTAGTCTAGTGGTTTTCTCTTTTACTTCTGCTCTAACAAGCGCACTATGCAATAAAGCGCTTGAAGGTAGTTCTTAACGTGACATTGGTGGAGAATGTACTTCAACAGCTACACCTTCACACACTCTCTTCATGTTTGTAGTACCTATGAGCCTCTTGTGGCTACATATATGAAAACTAGTAGCTATTTGAGGCAGAAATAATGCGGTGGCTTGATGTATAGTCATGCCCCATTGCTGGTAAAGGCTTAAGAGATGTATGTGCATGTACCGTAAGTGGTTACTGCTTATGTTGGGGCCTACGATATTTGGTGTGGCTTTGGTATATGAGATTGATGTGAATGCTGTGATGTGAAGTGCTTGAGAGTGGAGGTTGGGGTACGTTTCGGTGGATTTATAGTGGGTTTGTGGATTGTGAGAAGCCGGATGGTGATATTGCAGTGGAAATTCAAGTTTTGCTGAGAATTTACATGCGGGCTTTTTAGTATAAGGAAAACAGGTTGGTTGAATTGTGTTTTTGCCGTGAGCGAGAACGGGGGGTACTCAGTGCGAGGATGAATTATGGGAAGCGTTGTCATAGAGTGGTAAGGGTAGGAGTGTGGGTGGGCACTGTTTGGATTTGCAATGGGTTAATTGGAGGCTACTCCGGTGTTTCGGGTAACGTGTGAAGAGAAAAGATTCTTGCGTGCAGTTCAGCTTTCGATACTCCCTTTTTTTTCATTGTTGGTGGCGTTTGTGTGTCTTGGCAGTAGTTGTTTACCGGAATGGAATATAGAGATGGAGATGGAGTGGTAGATGGATAGGGTATAGGTGTTTATGTCGGTATTTCAAGGTTCAAAGGAATCTTGCTCAAATGTGAATATTGAAAGGTTGCAGGAAAATCGGGAGTTCCGCGATATGAAATTATGGCCTGGAAATCGACTGAAAACATATCTAATTTGGAAAATCGAATTTAAAATGGACATATTTACTAGGGGTATTGCTTCCGTGGCCAAAGGCCAGGTTGCCGCTTTGGCTTCCTTGACCCGGTTCAGATCATGGATCATCACTCGATAAGGGGGGGTGGGGCTTAATTGCATGCAACGGCAGCTTTTTCTACTGGCAATAGATAGGAAGTAGATCTTATTAAAGTAGACATAATAGCAATTAGAGACTCATGTAGAAATGAAATAATTGAAAAAAAAAACCACGCGAGTTTTGTTTCTTCCCGAAGTCACTCAAGCGAGGACAATGAAAATCATAGCCAAAGAAAAGAAAGAGGGAGAGGGAGAGAAAGAGAGAGAAAGAGAAAGAGAGAGAGAAAGAGAAAGAGAAAAGAAAGAAGAGGGGAAAAGGAAAAGGAAAAAGAAAAGGAAAAAGGAAGGAAAAAGGAAAAAGGAAAAAGAAAACGAGGAAGACAGTTTAAACGCAAAGCGCCGGCTAGCTAATAAGTTTGCTCTCTACTTTCGAGGTATGGGATCATTTTGTACAGGTAATTGTTTAGACATTGTATCTCTTCTATTATGGTCGTTATGTTTGTGCCCAAAACGTCATCGTGTATGTAGTCCGCCGTAGCGGGGAAAACATTTCGAGCTTCGGAGACGCACGAAAGTATCTTTGTCGATAGTGAGGAGGGAGATTCCAGGCCTTTCAAATCGTTAGCCTTTGCATCCATATTCATGAAGCGGTTAAGGTAGAGGTGCGTTCATACGTTTTTGCAGTTCGCATGCGAAACTGGCCAGAAAGATCACGATAGATTCTCTCAAATACTTGAGTCTAGGGGCGGAAAGCAACCTATCTAAATGCCCATCGTTGATATCAAAATCGCTTCCCCATATGCGTAATCTTCCGCACTCATTCCTTATTTGCGATTCGATTTCCGGAGAAGTATTTTCGGACTTATACTCTGCAAACACGACGGGAGGGGGTTGGACACAGAGTCCAAACAGAGTGCCAACGATACCAGCGCGATAACTTTGGTTCTCTGTGTACTCGAGGATGTTGGGTCCGTAAGGGAAGCTTCTAGCTCTGCTATTGGTGCGTATCGGAATTACTATTATTGTAGTCTTGTGGATTTCCTGTTCCAGTTGATTGCGGGGAACGAGCAGTGCGCGGAACAAAGTGCCTTGGAACGAAGTGAATGGCGTAAAAAGGCGGGTGGGGTTTTTATATTGACAATCTCGTACATATCAGAACGATTTGTGCGCATTAACTAGAGTGTGCAGTCACTTTATCGTTTCTTCCCCGACTCGCTTATCTGATGTAACTTCCAACTTTCTGCCTTTTGGCTTTACACTTCAAGCTACACCCCGTGGAGCCTGGCTTTGTTGGGCATTTGTTAGCGTGGAAAGTAAGGCTGCCACGAGCGATCACTCTGCGCTCGAGGGATTTATAGAAGAAATGGAATGGAAATTGGATGCTACGATTTACTATAAAATGCTTTCAAGGAAGTCGCGAGCGAGGATGAACAAGATTAGTTCGATCGATATGTCACATCAATTTTTCAATATTCTTAACATTCTTCTTTTGTGCCTTTTCTCCTTCCTTCTTTGTTTCTCACTTGCTGTCACTCTCACTTTCACTTAGTTACGCCACGCAGAAGTCAATCCGAACTATGTATTCACGAGCACTCTGCTTTTGAAAAGCTAGTCCTTCACATGCAAGCTTATAACAAAGCCGTGTGACAGGGTTTTAGATCCACGCTTGGTTCCCAAACTCTCTCCACCTCTTTCGATAGAAATCAGATATGTCGCGATATCAATCTACACTCGGAGAATCTAGCAACGGACCGGTAGCTCAGCAGTTTAGAGCACCATCCCGGCATATGGGGGTCCTAGGTTTGAATCCTAGCCTGTCCAACGTTTTCTACTTTCGAACAAGGTTCATTCAAATAAACCTCCAAACCATCTTCTAGACAAAAATTTAGCCACCAACACCCACTCTCCCGAGATAGTGGGAAGTAGTTTCAAGGAATTTCCAAAGTTGCTTTGGTACTGAATTTTTCTATTCCTGTGACATTGCCGAAAACAGCGTTAATTTAACGCTATATCAAGATATTGCAGAACTATTCCGAGCGAATATAATAACAATCTCGGGAGGACGGTGGTGAGTGAACGCGAGCTAAACAACGGTTTACCTTCAATATTTCCTTCGATATATGGTACATGATACTTAAGCTAAGCATCACCCGCTTCAGAATCAGACGCATTTGGAGGACCTGACTCCCTTGGCGACCGACCATTGATGCGCTTCACAAGCTCGCTGCCTAATAATATGGTTCCGCAGAATCACTAGTAGGTTAGCATGATCAATTAATAGATGCCTATCCGTTTCTGGAACACCACCGTATGTCCTCTTCCCTACGGGCCACATGGAGAGTCGTACGGACTACGAGTACAACATACATATCCACCGATCTTATCGAAGCACGCGGGAATGACGTTTAAATAAGCAAGTGTTTTATCTTCAAGTAGTCTACATGTACTCTACATGTACTGCCCATGGAAAGCCTGATAAAGAGCGATTAAAGAATGATCGACAGCGGGTTGAGAAACCTTTCATATCTTTTTAATCCGGTACATAGTAACCCATCTACATATACTTGCACTCGAGTAGAGTAGCACACATATATACGTGGACAGTGCGCTAGAGGTACGGGTTCCAAGTGAGTAAAGATACATGTGACATACTCCGTAGGTTATTGTGACATCAATCGTATCCTGTAGGCCACGAGTTCGATTTGGCATGGTATACAAATCAACATATTCCCCGACTCGCATATATATAATCAAGAGCATGCATTACATGCCACCAACCCATGCACTTGATTAGTACAATCCCTGGGAAACCCGATTACGACTGATCTCAAAAAAAATAGCAATTTCGTTTTACCGCCAACGTCTATATCCACAACGGTTCACAGTTTCTTCAAATACCTTGTCCATACAATAACATATTCATATTTCGTGAACATTGAAATTTATGATAATACATGACTTGGAGAGAGTGAGAAAAGCACTAACATAAAAATCCCCAAAAGGCTACGGTTTTTTTTTTAAAAAAAAAAAAAAGAAAGAAAGAAAAAATGAGTAGAATAATACTAAGAAAAGTAACAATCACACGCAACTTCAACGCTTTGGATCAAAGAACTGACCAGCACTCCGGTTTCAACTTGAGAAAGTGTAACTACGAACTTAATGTAAATGAAGTCGTTCTTCACGCACCCTTCCGCCCCTCCAACTCTTACAAATGACTAACAACGGCACCCTGTGCGGCTAACAAGGGAATCAAAAGAAAGGGGAATAAAAAAAAGAAAACGCACACAAAAGAGTCGTACAGGAAGAAGAGTAATAACAACCCTAAAAACAAAAACCTTCCCATCCCACAAGAGAGAGAGAAAAAAAAAAAAAAAAAAAAAAAAAAACGCATCCGTGACTTCGTTATTATCTAATCATCCATTGGTCGGTCAGTCAAGCTGACGCCCTGCATCCTCCCTTCAGCAAGTTCCATGCTTTTCCGTTTCTGAAACTGAGCATTCAGCGCCAACGCATCTGCATCCACGACTTCGCCTCCTTCAATTGTCACGGGCGAGGAAATTGCGTTCAACGAATCTCTCTTGTTAGCCGCAGCAGATCGTACAAGATTTACACCCTTCCTTGCAAACCGGGATCTTCCCAACGAATTGGATTTCTCTAATCCTTCCGTGGAGGTAGGAGTTGATACTTTCACTGGTTCCTCCGGAGGGTTAGAGGTAGTAGGAGTGCCATTATCCATAGCATCAGGTTCATGCGTCATTTTCGGGGGCTCGGTATCATTTTCAGATCTCTGATCCCGATTTAGAGAGGATTCTTCACCGGGGACCTCGAGCGACTGTGGGCGGTACCTTCCTGTACGTGGTGATCCGCTAGTAGGAGAAGTTTGAATGGGGAAACGATTCCCGCCGTCCGTCGACACCTCCCGCCGATGGCGAGAACCGGGAGCCGGGCTGGAAGGGCGGGAACGAGCTGCGCCAATGACAGCACGGTTGCGAGCTTCGACGTGGGCACGGCGTTGAGATTCATCGGTAGAGATTGCACGAGCCCGGCCAGAGTTCATGGTAGAAGCGCGCTTGAGCTCACCAAAGATTTGGTCCTTGTGCCCAAAGAGATCACGGACAAGACGGTAAGCATGACGCTCGTGTTGGGTAAGAGAAGACTCAACACGAGGTCGGAGGATACAGTTGGAAAGGCTGTGTGCAAGGCTGGAAATGAACGTCTCATCGGCCGATGTGAGTTCAATAAGACGTGTGAAGTGAGTAGTTATCGCGTCAAGGGTTGCAATGTTGGTCAATGGCAATGAACCAAGTGTATTCTGAATCACAGCCAGACGTGCCTTATCATCACCTTCTCCGCCATGCGTTGTATAGACAGTCTTGATGATTTCGTATTTCTGAGAGGACACCAAAGAATCTAGATTGCGTTAATAACTAAAGTTCGCGCGATGCGTAAGTGAAACTTACCAGGCAATTCAAGGAGGTAGAGCTTCAAAACACTAGCAACAATAGGAATCTCATAATTCGCCAATACTTCCTTAGGGATAGCTTTCGCGTTGTTGATAGAATTTCGCAGATGGTGGGTGGCAGCAAGGGGTACGTCCACTAGCCAGATTCCTCTGCGCGCCTCATCGCCTTCAAGGTCCGGATAATCTGAAACACAATATAAGCGAGTGAGATTTTGTGGTTACGGCAGATCACTTACGATGGTCCAGATAGGTGAGTATAGTAGTGACAATAATCGGTACTCGTTTTCTATCCGCCCTTGCTCTGGCTTCCAAATCAACACCGAAAGTTTGTTCTGCATAATATCAGCTTGTATTCGACAAATCTTAACGTATTAGCGCTCCTTACCATCCGCAGAATTGTAGTAACTCTCGTATGTAACAACTTTGGGAACGAATGAACCTGTACGGTATGATTCAAGCATGTACCGCAAATCTCCCAGCGGCTGAACAGTCTCTTGATAAAGCAACATGTTGTCCACGGTAGATTGGATAGTAGGGATAACATTGGAAATCGCACCCGAAAAGTCCAAAATCACTGAGAAAAAAAAAATTAGAATAGAGTGCACCCAGCATATATATTTTGCAGTCCTCACCTGCTTTTATAGCCTTGAGACGATCAAGTTCGCACCTCTCCATAAACTTGAGATGGTCCATCATGCTCTCCTCCAAACTGCACCTCATTAGATCAAGCTTCCTCACGCTGGCCTTATAGCGCTCGTCCGCTTCATTCGCCTCCCTTCTCAGCTTCTCTGCCGGGGTCTCGTTCGGGTGTGGATTGCTAAGAAGATTTCCCAGATAGTCACCAACATACGCCATCGTCGGACTTTCCGCAACTGCATCTGTGCTTTGGTCTTGAAGAGCCTTCTCAAACTTCTTCACAGGCTTCTCCGGTTTACCAGCAAGCTGGAAAGCCTTGGGACGCCATTGATAATGCAATTTAGAACTGTTCGCAAAAGTGTTTCCAACAGTTCCAACAAGCCTCAAAAATCCGTGGCCAACAAGGTCCTGCCCAATCCGTTCTGCATGGGAAATAGAGGTCGCATTGAGATGTTGTTGAAGGTAAGAAACAATTTGATCTCCTGTTGAAACGTTTTGGTATGTTCCCAAAATTGCAACCTTCACCTCTCCCAAAGGAATGGTTTCCAACATTTGTCTCAGTATCGTCTTGACTTCGGCAGGCTGGTAGAACATATCCCCTATCTCGAGCGCCTCTTCATCTTCAGGATCGGCATTTTCAGGCAATTTGATCTGCGGAGTCGTGGAGGCTGATGCAGGAGTATCTGGTGCTGGAACCTGGATAAATTTCGTCTCCTCCTCGAGGTCTTCGACAAGACGACACTTGTTGAAGTATTGGCTACGGAGCTTCTTGACCAGTTCCGCTTGTTTATCGTGCGCTTTAATCCGAGTTTGGAGATCATCATGAGAGCTGCTGATACGTTCTTCATGTGCCTCGCACCATTTCGAAAAGGGATTTATGACAAGCTGACGGATGTTATCTGCGACTTTGCGGTGGTTTTTACCGGCCTGCGGTTGCTTCAGTCATTCTCCCTTCAAAAGCCCTCATTTTCAGGGGGTTCGGCAACAAACCTCGTCCATTTCTTTCTTCAGCCCGTCGTACGCCTACAATGTCCGTGAGTCGTTAGAAGGTGTCAACCTATAGTTTTCCTATTATCAACAATACCTTCCGCACACTGGCTCCATCGTCCCTCGAGAAGCCCCCTGGCCGCTCGCTTCCTGCAGGGATTGCAGTGAGCTTCTGGCCGTACAACTCCTCCGCATCAGCCCGTAATCTCGCTATATTGAGGATTTGCTGGTTCTCTATGACTCCCTGTTGAAGCTTTCCAAAAAGAACCCCAAGGCCTGGAGAGCCGAAAGTCAGTTTGAGAAATGTACATGAAAAATAAAATTAAAAAGCGTTGCTTATCACGGGCTCGTGTGCACACGAACCTCCGGCGTAATCGCCCGACCAGAAGGAATCCGCGAAGGCCGGCATGGTATCAGGTCAGTCCAAATGCAGGAACAACGATTTCACGCAGCAGGTTGTGACCGTTTGCTCGTCCAAGGTGTGTTCTCGTCGATCTGCGGGTGCAGATTGCGTGTGTAAGTGTGAGGGTGGGTATTTTTTGGACTTTTTTCAGCCTCTCCTGTGAGCGGTAAAGTCGGTGAAAGGAGCGATGTCGCAACAAGGCGATAGAGCAGGAATGGAGACGAGTAGGCAGCGGCGACGGCGTAGATCACGGTGAGATAGCTGGCTACTGACAGGGAAGGATATTGGCGGGGAAGAAACAAAAAGGAAAGGAAAAGTAGGTGAGGTCTGGATGTCTGTAGAGTAGAGGGGGAGTAGACTGTGGGAGATCGCTCACTACCAAAGGGTGGCTGACGCGCTTCTATAGGGCAGCCTGAGAGTCTCTAGCCTCACTGCTCTGAAGCAGGGCCGAACGAGGAGAGGGGATCGTGCCCTTTGCAAGCCTCGTGGGCTAGCTTGGCTCATTATGTCAGACAGTGAGACATGTACTCTACCAGTTACCTTTCGCCTGGTAAATCGCCCCTTTCTATTTTGAGAATGTGATATTATGCCATCTGTTTGCTAGTAACTGCCAATGGATGGTGCACTAACTATCCTCAGCAACGTTCGACGCAGGATCGAGCTGAAGGGCTACACGTGCATGAGCTGTAGGATGTAGCTATTTTTTCTTCTCGCCTTTCCCAAGACCCTTAAATTACATGTATATGTACTTGTACTTATATGTATTAGAAAATAAATAAATAGAGCCGTTTCTACCCTTCTTGTGCAGGAGAAAGAGCTGAAAGCCACCGTAATAATTTTACATACCGCATACTTATCTGCGCAGGAAGTACTAGTACAATCAGCAAAAAATCTCCAGGTACTCGAGTATGTATGTACTTGGTACTATGCTACATGTATGTGTTCTCAAGCCACACGTATATGCACATGTACATGTACTCACACTACAGGGTTTTCCATTTGTCACGGCAACTAGCCTTAGAGCTGGGTGTGACTGCAGTGTCATACCACAAGCGTTTCCGTGCACTCAGCTTGAGTACGTTGCATAGATGCTGTTAAAAATTTGTGCACCACAACACTCACATACGAGAGGACATTCCCCGCTCGACATTTCCTCACGTATACGTAGGGCTGAAAGGCCTTTGCTAAGCGCATGTATGTAAATGTGAGTACTTAACATGTACTAGTACATGTATGCATACACCTACTCCAGTAGCTACTTGAATGGCTCTCAGGTAACTCAAATTGTTCCATATTAGTAACATGTTTTCACATCTCAACCTCGAAGGGATTCGGATTCGAGAACTCAACGCTGATGGATTGAATTCACGCTACATATTCAAGCGCACGTAACCAAAAGACGAACCGGAGAAGCTAACCCTCTGCCAAATAATAACAAGATCTCTAACAATCATTCTGCATATAATCTGAGGGAAGGAGAAAAAAAAAAAAAAAAAAAAAAAAATTAAGGCCTTCCAAGCACAGATTCCAGCGCGAGTATTGATTGGCGAGAGCGAAAGCCCGAGGGTTCTGAAGTTCAATTACAATTAATTTCCAGGCTGAGGAATCCTACTTCCTTCCTCCAACTCCTCTCAAGATGGAAATATAGAGCTTGGAAAGTCGAATTTATTGTTCCGATTTTGATTACTTCCATAAAACGAGTAGGCCACATCACACCCGCAAAAGTTTCAGTTTTCCTGCCAAGCTTGCCAAAACTACATTCAGCCTTGTTTACTTAAGCTGGTGAAAAAAAAAAAAAAAAAGCTTAAGCGGAGATCCAACCCCCCATTGCTTGCTTAAACGGTGCGGGATTACATGAGCAGTAGTGTTAGAAGCGATATCGATATGGGATATTGACACTCATGCATGTCCACACCCATCCTTGTCAACTCGAAAGGCATGTTTGTATGTAACACGCAGCCGCTAACCCCACCCTCGCGAGATTGTTGTCATGTTCCAAAATAATTCTGCAGATATTTTAATATAGCGTCAAAGTTGCTTTCGACAATATTACGGGAGTAGCAAATTTAATACCAAAGCAACTTTGCGCATGATATCAAGAGAATAGAGTTTAGAGCCAATGCATTTTTCAGAACACGAGGGCTTGGTATGATGATATCTGTAGTAAAGGCTACAATAGAAATTTTGCCATTCTACTTACCAAGGTATGTACTTATGTACTAAGTACAGAGAAATCAGGTGCGTTTATTTATTAATGAGGGAAATGTACTACATGTACGAAGTACTCTACATTACATACATGCATTCGAGTGATCTCCAATTACATATACATGAACTAGTATTTGATAATTTCAAAGCAGACTATGTATATGCGCTTAGCTCAACTAATTCTGAGTAAGCTTCACTGCTCTGCATTTGACCGTGGCCAGTCGCTTGGAAGAGCTTTAAAGTCTGCAGATGCAGCTTTTTTCAAGTAACGCCCGCTGACAATGTGGCCATGAGAACCACTTCCAAAATGTGCACCAACCATGAAGATTCTCCAACCAACGAAATCCCCCACTTGTTGTTATCGAGCACCATGTCTATTGCTAGTTTTCATAGCAAATTGCACTTTCAATTGCAGTTCACCTCAATAACAAAACTTCTATTAGCTACATGCAAGCCCAGGTATCAATTTCCCTACGAATACCATTCATGCTTGCAAAAAGTAGAGTACTAGGGTATGGAAAAAAGTGATCGCAATGCATGAGTGGCGAAGTCACTGCGCCTGAGTGGATGAGTCACTTTGCCATTGCCAAGTCGGGATCATTTATTGTTGTAACCAAGTACTAGTACTCTGCGGTTGTTTAATGCAGCCACAATTCCTATCGACGCCGGAATGTGCATGTACTAGTACTTTGGTGCGGGGTTGCGACCTCTTTTGCATCCACCAGGCGGGCATCTCGGGAGTCTACTATGTTATGTATCTATACAAATTCTTGTAAACTGTTCTATCTGGGGATGAAGAAAACATGTTGAATCCTTTCTACCGAGTACATATATCGAGACAACTCGGGGCCATCGCGACTTATCTTCGTCACGAGCACAGATGTCTAGCAGACGATGTCCAATCCTTTGTGCTCTGTACGAAACAGGCTTTAGTTGTATGCACTTTGAACTCGAGGGGGCTCTGGGGAGAACGTAAAAGCGGCGCCACCAGCACCACTTGCACCTGATACCAATTGCACCTTGAGAGCTCTTCCCTCTGCACCGCCGCAGACACTCAGCGTAAATAAGTGTGCTGAGATCCTCCTGGTTCTGGCAAACCGCAGACCCCGCCGCCCTCGATATGATAATGACTCTTACCGATGCCGATCGTGCAAAAGTTGGCTTAGTGCCAACAGCTGAATCGGAGCAGGCTGTGTAACGACAAGCCCAGCGCTTTAAGTTGTTTCTGTTCCTCAACCGTGCGACTTTTTTTCCCCCAGCGTTTTCCCAGCGTGCTCACCACATTTTTTGCCCACTGCCGTCGCTGTGTGTCGGGCGCAAGTCTCAATCTCGCTGGCCTGCTTCGTCCGCACTCGCAGTCTCTCCTCCCAACAGCTTCTGCTCGCCTCTGCAGGCCACTGCCACTCCTTCGCTTCCAGCCATCTCTCGGGTGCTTTCGTCACATCGTCCGCACAGTCGGTCAATTGCCTTTTAAGCGAGCGGCTCCGTGTCGCGAAGGCCCACCGCCAGCTGCAGACTCGAGTGCTCGGAACTGAACCACGCAGTCCGATAAACAATAAACGTCAACCCCTTTCCCCCTCCCTCGTGCTAGAACAACACACAAGCCGCACCCATGAGCCCTCGCCAGCGCAGCAGCATTTTGAAACGCAACCAGGTGAGCTCGCTATGGCCCACTTCCCTCCCCTCATCCCCCCACAGGTGTCTGTCTCCTCGAGGAGAGTGGAGCTCCGGCGGGAGACAGACGGCGGGCACTGTCTAACTTCCCGCAGCCCTCTTCTCCTTCCTCACCCAGTACTTCGCCAAAGAAACCCCGTCGGTCGAGTCGCCTCAACGGCGAACCGCCCGCGGAGGAGCAGCCAGATGTAGATGAAACTGTAACGCCCCCTAAGGAGAAGGACCAGACTGCGTCTCCTCCTAGCAAAGAAGCCGCCGACGGCACAAGGACACCCGCTTCTTCCCCCGCTCCGCCAGACACGCAAGTGGCTAGTCAGTTCTACTACCCGCCTCCGCATGAGATTGGCTTGGAAGACGAGCCCGACGAAGACGTGTGGGGATATCTGATCCCGCTAGATACTCAGTACGGCGAAACGCTGAAGTTGACCAAGAAGAGCGGCTTCTCCCCTAATGCCGATGACAAAAAGAGTCCCAAAAAGAAGGGCACACCCAAAAAGAATGCCGTGACAAGTGGATATTTAATTGGTAGGCACAAGGAATGCGATTTGGTTATCGATTCCCCGGTGATCTCAAATAGGCATTGTGTCATATTCAAGGTTGCAAACCCACTCCATTAACTTTTGTGAGAGCAGTCCTTGGAGTATGTAGCTGACCACGGAGTTTGCCATGCCATCAGGAGGTGACTCAATCTCAACCTACTGCTATTGTAGAAGATTTGTCGAGCAATGGAACCTGGGTTGGAGGTGTCATTGTCGGCCGCAACAACCGTCGCACGCTTAACACTGGCGATGAGATTGAGATTGCGGGAGGCATACAATTTATCTTTCGCTATCCCGCCCACATGCGCGCCAGTGCTTTCCACCAAACCTACACTCTGGGTCAGCAGCTTGGTTCCGGACACTTCGCTTCTGTGTATTCAGCAATCGAGAAGAAATCCGGACATGAGTATGCTGTTAAAATTTTCAGGAAGAGACGTCACGATGATCGAGCCAGAACGTCTGGACTCCAGCAGGAAATTGCAGTTTTGATGTCGGTAGCTCACCCTAATGTCCTCTGTTTGGAGGGAACATATGACGAAGATGATGGTGTTTATCTGGTGCTGGAATTGGCGAGTGAAGGGGAGCTGTTCAATTACATCATTAAGAGGGGAAAGCTTACAGAGGATGAAACGAGGACAATATTTATTCAACTTTTCAATGGGTTGAAATATTTGGTTAGGATATTCGCACGACCCTGCTGACTCTTGGCTACTGATTGCTGACTATAAAATCATAGCATGAACGAAATATCGTCCACAGGGATATTAAGCCGGAAAACATCCTGTTATGTGATAAGAATCTTACCGTTAAATTGGCTGATTTTGGTTTGGCAAAAATTATTGGCGAGGATTCTTTCACTACATCACTGTAAGTTTCTCCTCTCCTCTTGCTTGTATGCGAAAAAATGAACTAACAATTTCCTGCGCACTAGCTGTGGTACACCAAGCTGTAAGTATATTCTCTTTCTATGATTGAACAAATCCATTGACCATCCGTAAAGATGTTGCCCCAGAAATTCTCGAGAATTCTCGCTCTCGCAAGTACTCTAGGCCCGTAGATATCTGGTCACTCGGTGTTGTCCTCTATATCTGTCTTTGTGGCTTCCCGCCCTTCAGTGATGAATTGTGCACTGCGGAGAATCCGTACAGCCTACCCCAGCAGGTACGAGTTCAGCCATTAGTTGGTGTTTTGGGTATTGCTAATCTCTCATGGATAGATCAAAATGGGCCGTTTCGATTTTCCTTCGCCCTATTGGGATTCCGTTGACGACCCTGCTCTGGACCTCATCGAACGCATGCTTGAAGTCGACCCAGATAAGCGTATCACCATCGATAATGCCCTTGAACACCCGTGGGTAACTCAGAAGACTTTCAACCCCGCTGGATCCTGTGATTCACTGGCTGGTGCTCTTCAAAGCATGGCATTTGTCCGCAAGAAGATCAACCGCGAGAGAACTCTACTTGCTGAGGCGCCAGGCGTTAAGCCTACTTTTGGTGCTAAACTTCCAGCACAGATCCACCAAAACAAGGATAAGGGTAAAGAAAAAGAAGATAAGGACGCAAAAGTGGTGAAAGACGATCAAGAAGTCAAAGAAGTCAATGGAGATGAGGTAAGAGATATACATTCCTCCTCTTCCCGTTCATTAGCGCTGGAATCGAAGGCGTTCATGAATCTTGGCGGAAAAGGAGGAGATGAACCGCTGTACGATGACTCGTTTGATGATTCTCAGAAGGCCGACGGTAGTAGGGTTACTGCCGCTACGTCTTCGCCGTAGAGAAAGACAATGGTTTTTCCTTTCTTATTCACAAAACTTGGGTTCGCGACGTGCATTAAAGTAGGCGGAGTCATAGAAGTTTTTTTTTTTTTTTTTTGGATGAATGTCGACCGGTTATGGGTTTACTAATGTGCCATTACTTTTTTTTTTTTTTTTTTTTTTTTTTTTTTTTTTTTTTTTTTTTTTTTTCATGTGAAATTTTAATTTGGTCTTCTTGGGTTGCCAGATTTTTGTGAAGTCTTGTGGGGTTGTGTCAGGGGGCAATGTTTTGGATGGTTGTGGCTTCTCTTCTTTTACGTTGTGTGCCATCTCAACTCTTGGAGTGTGGGCGCTGGGGTTCACAATGTCCTTTTTCATCATCCTTTTTGTTTTTTCCTGGGAAAAATGGCGGTGTCGTTACCATGAGGTTTTCTATTCTTTCTGCACTCTTTTTTCCGAGTTTCCCATTACTTTTTTTTTTCCTGCTCCCATGTATTGCAGTATCACCTGTCAAAAAGGCAGTTCCTGCCAGTCAAGGTGTATGTTCTAGCGAAATTTGATTACCTGGGTTTCGTTTCTGTGCGCTTCATCCGGTTGGATGTCTGGCTGCATGGCTAACCGGGTATACACGAGAATTGAGTCGAGTCTACGGAAGGAAAAGGGGCGGATTCTCGGTTTCCAGGGAAGATGTTATGTCGCGTGGTGGTAGCATGTCACACAATATCAACAAGGCAATTCTTTGGGACGAGATAATAGACTACAAGAGGTACCGTGCTCACGGATCTGTAGGTGCTAGTTAAATGAGAAAATTGAGTAGAGCATACATACTAGGGCATGTGGAATGACCATGAAGCCATGACGCCAGCATACGATGCGTATACGCGCCTTTGGAGCAGCTTTGTGGAGACTGGAGCAGCTTTGTGGAGACTGGAGCAGCTTCGTGGAGACTGGAGAGCGGAAGAGGCGTTGCGCGCCTTGAGCCGTGTGCTTATTTTGCGCGCCGCACAGCTACTTCAGCAGTACTAGTAATGTACGTGTAACGCACACCACACCAAGCCCAGCAAAGTGCAAAGGTTGCGCACAATGATCACACCGTGCCTGCCAAGTCCAACGCTCGGCAAGGGCACTGATTTGTCGAAAGGTTTGCAGGCTGGAGGCTCCCGCAGCGACAATCAGCCGGCTAGGGCAAGATCCGAGAACGGACGATTTTCAAGGAGGGGCAAGTCCCGACGTCGCAGCAAGTGGACTGTGGGAGTGTGACCGGCGAGGAGCGGAGGACTGCGCAGCGGACGATGGGCACGGTGAAATCTTGGACATGCGAAACAGAGCTTCAGTCCGCAACGCGGCCAATCAGCTGTGCGCTGGCCGGAATGGGATTGTCAAGACTCTCAACAACACTCTCCGCCCACGCCCCCTGTCCTGGCCGGGCCACTCGCAGAGGGACTAGCGGAAATTTCCAATGCTCGCTCCACCTCCTTTTACCCCCTCTCCTCCCTGCCCGGTGGGAGTGTTTTAACCCTTTGCCCGACCCTCGTCTGCCAGTCTTTTCTGCTTCCTCCACTGTCTTTTTCCACATCTCGAGGGTGGGATAGTTAGTGTGCATTGCCCGTGTGCTGTGCTGGTCTGTTGGCCTGTTGGTCTGTTGGTCTGTTGGGGTCGCGCTGCTTGCCTTTTATTTACGTCGCTGCTCCTCTTCCCCCTCTCCACCTCATCGCCCTTTCCTCTGCCCCAGCATCGGCATTGGACCGCAGAAACGAGATATGGGCCTGTTATCGTCGCTGCTAACCTCTCTGGGGCCCTATTTCCAACAATTGGATAAACTGGGGACTCCCACAACCGTAGCGGTGGGATTCACCACCTTCATGGTGCTGTCGGTTGTCCTCAATGTCCTGTACCAGCTGCTGTCCAAAGACCCGTCGAAACCGCCAGTGGTATTCCACTACTTCCCGATCCTGGGGAACACGGTGATGTACGGACTCGATCCGTACGCTTTCTTTTTCAATTGCCAGGCGAAGGTATGCATCTCTAAGCGATTGATTGATTGTTGGCGAGCTGTGGGTACGATGTTTCGCTAACGTGGCCAATCGGGTGCGATAGTACGGCGATGTTTTCACTTTCATCCTGCTCGGGAAGAAAATGACTGTCTGCCTCGGGCCCAAGGGAAACGACTTCATATTCAACGGAAAGCTCGCCGATGTCAGCGCTGAAGATGCGTATGCGTCCCTTACCGTCCCCGTGTTTGGCGAGGGCGTCGTTTACGATGTTCCGAACCACGTTTTGATGGAGCAGAAAAAGGTATGTTGCTGTCGAGTCTCCTCTCGGGCCCGAACTGACGCTGACTGCGATTGTAGTTCATGAAATTTGGCCTCACCACCGAAACGTTCAAGTCCTATGTTCCCTTGATTGTGGAGCAAGTCCAGGACTACCTCAAGAAGTCGAAATACTTCAAGGGCGCAAAAGGCACTGTTCCTCTCGCCGATGTCATTCCCGAGGTCACAATCTTCACCGCTTCGCGCTCACTTCAAGGGAAGGAGGTTCGCGATGCTCTCGACGATTCTTTCGCTAAACTTTATCACGATTTGGATATGGGATTTACTCCGATGAACTTCTTGTTCCCTTGGTTCCCGTTCCCTCACAACAGGAAGAGAGACTATGCGCAAAGGACTATGGCAAAGGTTTACACGAACATTATCCAAAAACGACGTAGCCAGAAGAGGGACGGGCCTGAGGAATATGATATGATATGGAACCTGATGAACAAAACCTACAAGGATGGCCGTAAAGTTTCAGACAAGGAGGTTGCGCACATGATGATTGCATTGGTATGTCAAGTGTGCGAACCGTCCTAGTCGAATAATTGTGCTAATTATCCTTAAGCTCATGGCCGGACAACACACTTCTATGGCTACAACCACGTGGATTTTGCTTCACTTGGCATCGGATCCTAAGATTATGTACGTTCTTCCGCAAATAATTGGAGCGCGAATCTGTATGCTAATATTTCGGCAGCGAGGAACTCTACGAAGAACAAATCCGCGTTTTCGGCGAGGACCTGCAACCCTTGTGCTACGAAAAACTCAGTGAATGTGTCCTCCTCAACCAAGTCATCCGTGAAATTCTCCGCCTGCATCCCCCGCTACATTCAATCATGCGCAAAGTGAAATCCACCATGCACATCGACGGTTCCAACTTCGTCATCCCGCCAGGTCACTACCTCCTCGCTGCCCCTGGTGTATCTGCCATCGACGGGAAATACTTTAAAAATCCCACGTCGTTTGACCCTCATCGTTGGGATAACGAAAAACAAAACGAAGAAGAAGGTGAAAAGGTTGATTTCGGTTTCGGTATGGTTTCGAAGGGAACTGCAAGTCCGTACTTGCCGTTTGGAGCTGGGAGACATAGGTGCATCGGTGAACAGTTTGCCAATGTCCAACTTTGTACAATTATTAGCTCCTTTTTGAGGGAGTTCGACTTTAGATTACCTGCTGGGTCGACTAAGGTGCCGTCGCCGGATTACACTGTACGTCCTACCTGCATCGTTGCTTCACTGGCCGTTTCATTATGTATCAAGTAACTAACGTTCCATAATAGTCCATGATTGCGGCCCCCTCCCACCCCTCCATGGTGCAATGGAAAAGGAGAAACCTGTGAAATTGTCCAAGTTTTTAACGAGTTGACGGAAAGGATATAACACCGCCACCACCATCACCGCCACTATCATGTCATTATAACAGACAAGTTTCAATGGCAAGAGTTAATTTTTTTTTTTTTTAATTTTTCAATTTCGATTTCTTTTGTTATTATTGCAAATTAGAGAGAGAAATGGATTGTACAAAGAGCGGGTGAGGAAAGGGTAATAAAACAAGAAGTTGTGGGTTATTGGTAATAATTAATGAGATTTTGGTCGATGAATGATGAATTGGTAAATTACTTGGACTGGGCGTGTGTGGCGGGAGTTATATTATATTGTGGAGATGCGGTGTATTTAAATATTGAACGTTAATTGGTGGAGACTGGGGTACAAAATTTTGAGTAGAACTCGGTGGCCATTATAAGCATCGGTTTTGTGTAAAGTTGGGTATCGGTAGTACTGTTGTTTACTACCTGTTGTGCAACCTGATGCACGTGAGATTAAGCTTTTGGTGCGCGTAAGCTTTACATATATATTTACACGTTTCGGGCGCGTGCGCTGTTGTACGCGAGCGAACAGATTTCATTTGTGAATACAGGGATTTTCTGGCATATTCTAATCAATAATCGAGGTTCATATTTTGGTTTCATGTATTCCTTGGGATGTATTTGGTAGGTTGTGGATATATCTTGAAGCATTTTAAAACCAGGCGGGCGTACTACTACATGTAGTAGTACATGTACATGTATTGTGCATACACGTGGGCGCACTGATACAATCTTGAGCTTACTCTCGTATGTACCGTACATGTACATGGCGGGGGATTTGCTGTTGAGGTACATCCTGTGGTACACAAATGCTTTTGCGCGCACGGCTATTTCACAAATGCAACTGTGCGTGGTGGGGAGGGGAAGGGACGGTGGCATTGTGACGTCCCGGTGTGCCATCGGTCGGATTGGTTTTAACCTTTTGGAATCCTGGCGATTGGTGGCTGTTGTGCGAATGAGATGGGATTTTTTTTTTTTTTTTTTTTTTTTTTTTTTTTTTTTT
>JABYPW010000566.1:0-23791 GCA_016880775.1 Phymatotrichopsis omnivora | reverse complement strand
ATTGGGCTCTGCCCGGTTTAGCCACTTAACCTAAAATCCACACACACTTTCGTCCCACCTCCTTCCCCCCACCCCCGAAAATCTATTTTATCTTGCTGTTGTGCCTCCCCCAGTTTCGTTGCTCTCCCAACCATCAGGACTTTTACCTTGTGCATCTCAGTCGGATTTTTGCAGGGAGCGGTGTCGCTGGTTTGTGGAAGGAAGTGAAGTGAAGTGAAGAGAGAAAAGAGAGAGTGTGTGAGTGTAGCTGCGTGTGAAGTGAAGAGCGTCGTCGTGTTGAGGAAGTGCTGAGCAGGGCTGGTTGACAAGCTAGAGAAGGTCGTCATTCAAAAGTTCGAACCTCCGTCACCCCACAATTCCTCGGGCTCCAGATCAGAGCATAGGCTGATGCTTTTGTTTCGTACAGTAGGATAATACATATTCAGAATCTTAGCAGCAATGTCTTCCTTGGCTCGTAGAGCTTGCTACAAGTATGCATTCCTCCTCCAGCGAAAGAAGGCGCGGACAAGAACTCACGGCGTAACCTGTTACCAGATGTGGTTCCATCGGCCACTTCGCTGAAGTCTGCTCATCGGCTGAACGCCTCTGCTACAACTGTCGGTTCCCGTACCATCTTTTAAGCATTTGTGTACGACAGCGCTGATCTTTTTTGCGAGGTGTAGGCAAGCAACCGGGTAGGCACATCTCAAACGGCGATTTTTTTTTTTTTAAGCAAGTGTCGCCTAATAACGGGACATCAGGTCATGAATCCAACGGATGCCCTCACCCTAGAACTACCGAAACCAAACAGTGCTACCACTGTCAGGGTCTTGGACATGTCCAGGCCGACTGTCCTACATTGAGGCTATCTGGTGGTGGTGCTGGAGGAAGATGTTACTCTTGCGGTAACCCTGGACACCTGGTAAGCGTTCGCCACCATATATGTTGCTCCCAGTTTACTGCCAATTTACTGACAATATATACAGGCCAGAAGCTGCCCTAGCCAGGGCACAGGAATTGGTCGTGGTGTCGGCTTCCCCCGCTATACTGGCGGGTTCGGTGGACGCGGTGGTTATGCCGGAAACCCGCGTCCTGCCACTTGTTACAAGTGCGGTGGTATGTTCGACTTCTCTGCATTTTGATTGAGTATGAGCTAAACACTGCAGGACCCAATCACTATGCCAGGGACTGCCAGGCTCAAGCCATGAAGTGCTACGCTTGCGGAAAGTTGGGTCACATTAGTAGAGATTGCCAAGCTCCTAATGGTGGACCTTTGAGCACTGCGGGTAAGACCTGCTACAGATGCGGCGAGGCTGGTATGCAGTAATTCTATCTCTTGTATGAACTGCTTTGTTAACACTTATCGAGGCCACATCTCCCGCGAATGCACTCAACCCAACGAGCAGACCGAACAACCAGCCGCTGCTTCTGCTGCCGCTGTTAATTCCGTGGCTGCAGCTTAAATTTGTTAAATAAAATGTATTGCAAAAGTAGACCCGGCCTCAAACCGAGATCAAGTCACGTCTCCTTTCATGCTAACCTTGGGAGAGTTCTCAGTTAAGCGGGGTCTATGGTTGCAATTGGCGAGCGTGTGAACAGGTGCTTTAATGTATCAAATATGTTTATCTCGATGTTTCTCCTTAATGGGTGAAATTTTGAGGTCGGCAATCTTTGTTGCTATATGTTTTCTTTTTACATCCTGGTTTATGGATCACAAATGATCCTGGGTTGGACGGTTTGCTTTTTGGATTCGGGTGGGTTTTTTTTTTTTTTTTTTTTTTTTTTATAAAGAAAAAATGTGGCTTAAAGGTTTTATCCGGTGTATTTTTTGTCTTCTTTTTTCTGGGTCTTATTTCGGGCTTTACTGTGGACTCCTCCGTCCAAAGGTTATGATACTACGGCTTGAAACTGTATGATGGCAGGGCAGAGGCGGACGAGGTTTGGATGGGGCTGATGTATACTGTATGAAATTTTCACTGATGGGTTTCTGGAACGGATTATCCAGAGTAATCATAGTCAGCGAGAATGGAGATGCAAGGATTGCTACGACGGAACCTTTTGTACTTGTATAGTATATATAACGTGTTGTCTTCGGCAACGTTGGCAACTAGTTGAATACAAAGGTGCAGATCAACGTCATATATTTTGATTCCATTCATATATCGAAGTTTTTTTTGGTTAAACCAACAGTAAATAATATGCTCTTCCAAACCACAACTATTAATGAGATCTACTACACAATCCATTGTGTAGTCACACGTGATAATGACAACCATCAGTTGTTTGCCAAGGCTTTCCTGATACTTGTTTGTTTCTCTCAACAACCTTGGTTCTCGTGCATGCCACGCAAATAACTCTCACACACTTTTCTCATATCCATTAATATACATCTCGTACCGAGACCGGCAGTTCGTTTGCTCGGCAGAGAAGATGTCTACTATAGGCAACACAGCAGAAAACTTCGATGACGACGATGTCGGTGTAACTCGTCAAAACCCAGCCTCAACAAATATTTGGAAAATTGAAAAATTGACATCGCCTTGCAGGACATCAATGGAATTGTCGAAGTAGACCTACTGCAACAACACGGTAAGCTTATTATTTTTGGCTTTCTTAGAGTTGAATAGTAATTGATTTGGTGTTACAGGCATTGGAGCCAGCGATATTTCTAAATTGAAAGCAGCGGGATATTGGACTATCGCGGTATGCCTTTGTTGAGTTCCGGAAATATATTCTACGAATCTCACAAATTATAAAGGCTGTCTGTGCAGCGACAAGGAGAAACCTGTCCAAAATCAAAGGTTAGCATATTGTGTTTGATTTGAGGTATTAACCGATCTAATCTAGCTGATTCCGCAGGCTTCTCTGAGCTAAAAACCGAAAAAGTAAAGGAAGCTGCTACAAAATGTGCAGTAAGAAGCCTTATTTCTCGCTACTATAATGTTACACTGCTCACTTCATCAAGCCGCCTTCGTATAATTTTATCACCGCCGCAGAACTTAGTCATATCCGCCGCAAAGTTTGCCGTATCTCTACTGGAAGCAAGAATTTCGACAGCATGATTGGAGGCGGTATCCAAACCATGAGCATCACAGAAGTCTTCGGGGAATTCCGGACGGGTAAAAGCCAATTGAGTATGACGGCGGCGGTTATATGTCAACTTCCTAAAGACTACGGTGGCGCCGAGGGGAAAGTCGCTTATATCGATACCGAAGGCACCTTTCGCCCAGAACGTATCAGACAGATCTCTGAGAGGTTTGGTGTTGATGGAGATGCCGCCTGTGAGAATATTATTTACGGAAGGGCCCTCAATTCAGAACATCAAATGGAATTGTTGAATGGACTTTGTCAGAGCTTCGCTTCGAATGAATTCAGATTATTGGTATGTTTAACATATGGTCAAGTCGTTCTGGTAAAGTTGGTGGGGTTTAACAGGCGTAGATTGTGGACAGTATCATGGCATGCTTTCGGGTTGATTTTTGCGGCCGCGGAGAGCTTTCGGAGTATGATATCTGCGGCATTTCTAGTGATGCTGTTTGAGATAGGCTGATGCGTTTGCAGGCGACAGCAAAAGCTTGGGCAAATGCTATCAAAACTTGCTCACATGGCCGAAGGTGAGTGATGTGCCACAAAATTCTTGGGAATTTATGCTAATTCCCTAGAATTCAATGTTGCAGTGCTTATCGTAAGCACAACATTCTAATACCAAGGCCCTGCGATTGCCGCTGATTTTGAAAATAGACGAACCAAGTCCAGAGTGATCCTGGTGCCAGTGCATTGTTTGCTGGTGCCGATGGGTAAGATTTGATATATCTATATACATTGAGTAGGGGCTGAATACTTTTTCGACGAATCCAGACGCAAGCCAGGTAAATAACCCTCTTAGGATTTTTCATAAAGATTTGACAATTACTTATTAACATAGTTGGCGGGTATTCAGCCTTTTTCCTAATACAGAAAAAACTCAACTAATAAACAGCAAAGTCATGTACTTGCCCACGCTTCCGCTACAAGAATCCTTTTAGTACAAGAACCCCTATCCAGAGGTCGAAAATTAATCTATTTAATTCTAACTTTACTAATATATTGCAATTACTAGCGCAAGGGCCGTGGCGAAGAAAGGGTTGCTAAGCTGCAAGATAGCCCTGACTGTCCCGAGCGTGAGGCGACATACGTCATTACTAACGGGTCAGTACCCTATACTGCAACTCGGGTTCCTCCAAGTAAAAATACTTACTAAAATGACGGTTAAAGAGGAATCGCAGACCCGGAAGGCACAAAATAATGGAGTTTAAACCTGGCGTAACAGGCATCGGGACCCAAAACCCCAATATATTGGCGCGGGAGAAAGAGAGGACATTGATTTTTGATTAGACGGCGGAGGAAGCGGTATTTCATGTGACTTCTTCGAAGCAAAATTTTTGCTGGAGTAGCTGTATATTTCGCGGAATAATTTTTCTTCCTCACATATATGGCGGTTTCCGCTTATGGAACCCAAGGCGGCAATTTCCATGGGCCAAATGTTCTTGGGTGTACATTACCAGCACGTCAATGACTGCGCTAAATAATCTGATTAAGCCTAATGCTCTTATGAATCTCAGTGTAACCAAATCTCCTAGCCGTCTCCGGGATGTGGCATGGTTCTACTCTGCGAGTATATAGTGCAACAAGGAATACTCGATAACCGTTATCAGTTGCGCATCGGTACATAGGGCTAAAGCTTAAAAGGTTTCGGAAAGTCAGGTTGCAGGCATATAGATTGGCGGAAGTTTTAAAATTTGACGATTACTATTGTTTACCTGCATTATATGTATTATGACGTATTGAGGCGACTTTAATAGCAATTTTGAAGCGTAGCCCCTACGACAGGTAGGCTGAGCAAGCTCGCGGGGAACTACTACTGATGTGGTATTACTGAACGCTATCTAAGCATGTAAGTCGATGGAGTGCAGATACTTAATCGCTCGGCATCCTAGAATACAAACATTGAAGAGCTTAGGAAAGTCCGGGGCAGTGATACGGAGAAGGTTCTAGTTGGCACTCTAATAAATTTTCAAGAAAATTATCGATGAGATTAGATTATCATTCCCGACACGAAAAGGTAAATCGAAATTTTACTCTTGCGAGCTTCCGCTGTGTCGGACAAAGAAGTCACTTGTTAACTTATCCTACACACGTTCATGAGAACTCTATATGAAGAACAGAGACTAGGGGGTGAATGGGATTAGGTACATGGTAGGGGTCTAAGGGGAATACTCTAGACTACTAGTACTACCTTCTAGAAGTTATACAGATAAGGGTGTATAGGGATTCCTATTTTCATATATTTAACTAGTTTTTTTTTAGTTATATCTAGGGATTAGAAGATCTACTAGACTATTTTATATTTAGGTAAAATGTGTATAGTGTAAGTGTATTCTCTCGCTAGGTATCTAAGTGTCTCTAGCTAGGTATTTAGAGAGAGTATATTGGAGGGTCTTATAGTACTAGGAGCAGTAGGGGTATAGGAAAGTATTCTATCCCTGAAATACTTTAAAACTACCTCCTCCCAGACTACCCTTCTGTAGATCCTAGGAGCTTTTTTTTTTTGTTTACTTTATATTAATTGTTTCTAGGTATAACCTCTATGTGTAACTTCTATAGTTATGGTATGAAAAAAACCTCTTCTATCTCCCTAAGCAGTGAAAAAGAGTAAGATCAGAAAAACATAGTAGGAAAGAAAGTAAAAGAGAAATAGAAATAGCCCAAGTCCCAATTCCACTAGGGAGAGCCTGAGATCTAAAAAGTAGTAAGAAAAAGTTAAGTAAAAAAAGTAATAATAAAGGAAGAGAGTGAAGAAGTAATAAGAAGTGAAAAGAGATAGTAAAGAAAAGAGAAAAAAAAAAAGGAAGTAGAGAGAAAAGGAAGCAGGGAAAAATAGAGACTACATATCCTAAACTAAATCTCTACTATACTTATAATCCTCTTAGGGGTAGCCTTAACTATAGGAGTAGAGATGGTTATTTCAGTTTCTATGATGAACTGGGTGAACTTGTTGATTAAGTCCTTATTAGATTAAAGATATTTAACTATATAATGTGCTTACAAAATAGCTCCTTAGACTCAGCCCTATAATCTAGGCAGTGAATGACAATATAGTTAAGGGTATTAAGATCCTGATAGCAGTAAGGACAAGATATAGCTATGGGATAAAGGGATTAGTAATATATAAGATATAATCTTCCTATCCTAATCTGGAAGATCCTTATAGAAATAAACCTAGAGAGTATAAAGATATGATCCTCCTAGAGGGAATAGGTAGAGTAGGTATTAATATGCTAGAAGTACTTATCCTTGTACATTTGATAATACTTTCAAGCCATAGAGAGAGAGAGTATCTATTTAGTGAACTAGCATTATGTGTATACATATTCTACTAAGAAGATAGTATAATTGAGATTCTTACATTTAGGGGTGAGGGTATCAACTAGATAGGCAGAGTTATGATTGACTGGGTTCTTCTAATTCTATACCATATACTTGTATATATAGGGGATTTTATACCTATAGTCTCAAAAATAGATAGAAGATAGAAATAACTTTAGGAGGGTAGCTGTAGGTATATTATATCTAGGGTTAGCAGGAGTAACCTATACTAAAATAAATTCTTAGGATAAGCTGTATAAAAATGAAGAGGTATTATAATTAACTTAATAGGAATAAGGAGGGTCTAGTAGTATGGCTGTCCTAGTGTCACTGTATAGTAATGTACAATGTTATAGGTTCAAATCCTACTTGTGCCACTCCTTAATACCATGATTTCCTAGTTAGTCACAGGTTTTTGTAGTGTAAGTAAGTTTTCTCTGACTGTATATGGTTCCCTAATTATTGGTAAGTGTATAAGTGAATGTGACTAATGATTATAATAGCTATATGAAGGTTACCCTAATAGCACTTAGCAAGTATTGCTCCTATGTATATGACTATGTCTTTACTCTTAATTGAGTGCACATACCCTATCTATATAATAGTGACTGAAGGAACATCAATACAAGTGATATATTATATGGGGGTGAGGATCTAGGTAAGGAAGTGAGGGCCTAGTTAACACATTACTAGGTGTCTCTTTTCCATCACCCTAGATCAAAATGCTTAGTAGTAGTAGGTACTAATGAGTGTGATGGTAGTGGAGGTAACTAGGACTTGCCTCTAAGGGGTCTACTTCGGTATTAACAAAGGTTAGTAAATGCAGCAAACCTTTTAAGGTATAAGTACCCTAGTAGTTCTGAGGAAAGTAATCAATGGTTTAACCTGAGGTTAGCTTATGCTAGTCTATGGCCTCCTCAGCCTATTGCAGTGTCTATGTACATACCTTTGGGTATGCTCAGGATACCACAATTGGACCTAAAAAGGCAGGGGAAGCAATGAAAAGTAGGAGGTACTCAACCTATGTCATATGCTCTTAGTTGAGTGTAATGCCCTAGTTCTTTTAGCATCAAAGTTGCTTAGGGAAGCTCAGATACTATGGGGGTAAGGATGGTGTAGTAGTATAACTATCCTAGTATTATTATATTGTAATATACAATGTTGTAGGTTTAAATCCTACTAGTACCACTTTATACTACTATGATTTCTTAGTTAGTCATAGATTTTGTAGTGTAAGCAAGTTTTCCCCAACTATACATGGTTCCCTAATTACTATTAAGTATATTTAAGCAAATATGACTGATGATTATAATGGTAGTATGAAGGTTACCCTAATAGTGCTTAGTGAGTATCACTCCTATGTATATGACTATGGCTTTACTCTTAATTAAGTATACCTAACCTGTCTATATAATAGTGACTAAGGGAATATAATATCAAGTAATGTATTATATGTATATCCAAATCTGTGACTGAGTTAATTCAGTACTAGACATGGCTAAAGCCCTCTCTTTCCTGTCTACCTACAGATGATGCAATAATAATCCTACAACCCTTATTCTGATAACTATAGAGACTATCACTACTGCCACTATCCTAGCCTACTGATCTATTATCACTAAGTCTGTTGGCAAATTCTGCAAAGTCAAGGGCATTAACTACAACTAGGTATAGAGGAAGTATATTATCCATAGTATTCCTACTGCTACTGACCTCAACATTATAGGACAGATGATGTAACTCTACTATGAAATCAAATGCTATAACTTATGTATTACCCTCACTATGACCCCTCACTGGCTAACCTCTAGTAATAAACTCAAAAAACAGAATCACAGCTTACTTGTGATTACTGTTATCAACTACAACAATGAGAGCAATATTATAAATGGTCTCACTACCCTTAATAATACCTGTTGCACTGTAAAGTATATTCTATTTAGCACTAATACCTAATACTCTTACTACTCTAAGTTTAGGCACATAGTATAAAACTGTTAGTCCCCTCCCTACTACCAACTATATACTAGCCCCTATACTATCTCTGAACATACCTGCAGTATCACTGAATGTAAATAACTGAAAGGTTTTACCTGCAAGAACACTGTCCTCTAATATGTAAATTGTAAAGGCCTATACAAAGTAAATGATCCTATCTACATGACCTTAATCTAGGCTAAGATTGCTGAGTCTAATAGGAAGGATAAGTCTATGACAATAGGAGAGGTTTAGTCTCTTCTCTCTTCAGCTTTCTCTTATTTTTACTTAGAACTTGTATTTTCCCTATATTTGTAAGTTGGAGGATAGTTTAGTATACTTATCCCTTCTTTCTTTCTTACTTTTTACACAGTTACATTTTTCTATAGCAGGGGTTTTTCTTTCATCATTTTAAGGTTTGCCTAGCAATTACTTTTCATTAGTCAACCTTTGTACATTATTGTCTGCATTTTTTCTTTATAGTATATATAGGTAGAGGGTTTTAGAGGGGAGGGCTCTTAGTTATATTCTTGTACTTTGGTGCATATAAACATCCTACTATAGTACCTTAAGTAGTTGTTAGGGAATTGAAAGGTTAAGTAATGTTTATATACCATATAAAAGTTACCCTAATAGTACTTAGCAGGTATTACTCCTATGTATACAACTATAGCATTGCTCTTAATTGAGTGTACCTAACCTATGTATATAATAGTAACCAAGGGAACATAATATCAAGTGATATATTATGTAAGGGTGAGGATAGTCTAATGGTATGGCTGTCCTGGTGTCATTATGCTATAATACACTATATTGTAGGTTAAAATCCTACTCCTGCCAATCATTAATACTAAGATTTCCTGATTAGTTATAGGTTTTCTGATATAAGTAGGTTTTCACTGACTATATATAGTTTGCTAATTACTCGTGAGTCTATGTAAGCAAATATGACTAATAATCACAATAGTTATATAGAGGTTACCCTGACAGTAATTAGTGAGTATTGCTCATATGTAAATGACTATAGCTTTACTCATAATTAAGTATACTGGACCTAGCCATATAATAGTGACCAAGGGAACATAATATCAAGCAATATGTTATGAACTATATGAAGGTTACCCTGACAGTGCTTAGTGAGTATTGCTCCTATGTATGTAACTATAGTCTTGCTCTTAATTGAGTGTAGCTGACCTATCCATATAATAGGGATCAAGGGAGCATAATATCAGTAATATATTATGTATATGTATGAAGGTTACCCTGATAGTGATTAGTAAGTATTGCTCCTATATATGTAAGTATGGCTTTGCTCTTAATTGTGTGTATATGACCTGTCTATACAGTAGTAAATAAGGGAATATAATATCAAGTGATGTATTATATTCCAGAAAATAGTGACTAATAGAAAATAATATCAAGTGATATATTATATATAGGTGAGGATGTTCTAGCAGTATAGCTATCCTAGTGTTGTTGTATGGTAATGTACAATATTATAGGTTCAAATCCAACTTACACCACTCCTTAATAATATGATTTCCTAGTCAATCATAGGTTTTGTAGTGTAAGGAAGTTTTCCCTCACCATACATAGTTCCCTAATTACTGGTAAGTTAATAATAGTAGATAAAACTGATGATTATAATGGCTATATGAAGGTTACCATAGTAGCGCTTAGTGAGTATCACTCCTATGATGTAAATATAGCTTTATCTTAATTGAGTGTACCTAACCTGTCTATGTGATGGGAGACTCATTGTGGATGTAGATACAGGTATAGGCATAAGAAGCTTTATAAGAGGATCTTACTGAGTAAACTTAGATATCTCAACTGGCAACTTATAACTGCTTATGTTTTCTACCTTTATCGAGGAGTCAAGAGAAGATAGAGAATTTATTAAAGAAAAGCAAATATATTCTTAAGGGTCAAAGATGGTACAAGACTTCAGATGATAGCTAGAGAGAGAAGAAGAAACAAAATATATTGCTCATCTGCTCCCTCTTAAATACCCATTTCTGACTGAGTAGCTATAGAGAAACTTTTACAAAGGAAACAAACCCCATCAAAATATTCTATCCAGATTTCCCTACTCTTTCCTGATTCCCTAGAAGGAGATTAGTTTCATGATTAGAGAATCAGAGAAAGGTTTAGCATAATCATTCAGGACCTTTAGAGAAGAAACTCTTCTAGTCCTATCCTCCAATGATGTAACTGATCAGTATATCATAATAAGATCAAGGTAACAAGCCTTGTTATTGATTATATACATCTAATCTTATAAATGTCATGTTATTAACACCTCATCTCACTTAGTCAGAGCTCAGTGGCAACAACACTCACCACATAGTTCTGTACCTTATAGAGTGATCATAGGTTCTGACATACCTTCTATTTGACCTAGAACAAGTTCCACACATATCCTAGTACCTAGGTAGACTACTTTGTACAGTTATCTGTAAGAGTCCATATAATAGTGAGTAAGGGAATATAATATGAAGTGATAAGTTATATTCCATATAATAGTAACTGAGGGAACATGATTTTAAGTGATATGTTATATGTAGTTGAAGATGGTATAGTGGTATGGCTATGATTATTAATAGTGTATATCTCCTTATATAGAAAAGGCTTAGTAAAGACATTATAGGTATAAAGCTATAAGTATTACTGAGTGAACTTAGATATCTCAACTTATTTTTCTCAACTGAATAAGATCTTTGCTATATATAGATGGAGATAGAACGATGAAGATAAAGTTACAAGGTAGAAGTAAATATATTCTTAAGACTTAAAGCTAGTCCTAAAGCTAAGGAAGGAAGCAAGGAAAAGATAAAGAATATCTATTTTATTATTTTCCCTTATTATAATATTTTATATCCTTTTTCCTCCAGCAGGGTATTTACACTTATTTAAAAGCAAAGACATAACTAGAGAAGAAAGGATGATCCTCTACTAACTTATGCTAAAAATAAGATGATTCCTCTACCTACTTGCACTATACAAAGAAGCTTATATTTCATCTATCTACTTATACTTGTAAAAGGAAAAGACAAAAGAAAAAGGGAAAAGAAAAGAGAAAAGAAGAAAGAAGATCCTCTATACTATTCCTTAGCTTAACTTCCCCCTCTTACTACTATCACTACGATTAGGGGTTCTGGTAGGGGGTCAGGGGGTTTTCCAAGTCCTTTGCTGACTAGCTTAGTCTATAGATCTAGGTCTTTGTATAACAGGTATTCCATGGTCTTTCCTTTGTACATGCTTTGAAGTTTCTACATTTAGTGACACTGGTGCAAGTAATATTCTATCTACTAGGGCTCTCTGAAGATACAGATATTGTACTTTTATTGAGGTAGTAGAGGTTGGGGGCATAGGCCTATCCTGTTCAGAATTATAGGGCTCTCATGGTAGTGTACTTGTTAAGCATGAGGTATAGGTTATTCTTCGGGATTGGTCTTTCTATATCATCCTCGAAGTTTTTACAGAGTTGCTCTTTGGGATTCATCTAGACTGTAGACCTCATAATAGTTTTCTTTTGTAATACTTTTCTGACTTTCTTTGATTCTAGGATTCAGGACTGCTTTTTAGCTAGTTTATCTACTCTGTTATTCCTAGAGATTCTACTATATCCTAGAGACCATATAATAGTCAGGTAGGTCCCTCTTTTCACTAGTTCCTTATTCCCTTTGAAGACTCATAGGGTAAGGTGCTGGCTAGAAAGTAACTGCTAGCTGCTGTTATTACAGCCTGGGAGTTAGAGAAGATGAAAACTTTAGTGAAGTATATGTAGGAGGTTGTGACTTCCTCTATAGTATCTAATATCACTTAGAGTTCTCTGTCAAAGACCTGGACCTTAGATCCTATGGGTTTTCCTTTAGTGAGAATTTCTATATCTTGGAGGAATACTATATAGGCCTAGCCTACTTGGTTTTCATTTCCAACTTTTGACACATCTATGTACACTGCAAGTTCCATTAGGCTAAAGGTTCTTAGAAAGCCTTTTATAGCCACTTCTTTCTCTGGGAAATCTGGGATGTCCAGCCTTCCTTCTACACTTATTAGCTATACTCTTGATAGGGGGAGGAGTATGACAGATCACCCTATATGAACATATATATCTCAGTAAAGATACCTTATGTATACTTTACAAACTTTAATAAGTAAACTCAGATATCTCAGCTAAACAGAAGCTTAACTAGAAGGATATCTTTCCTATAAGTTCAGGGTAGAGTTTAGAGTAAAGAGAGAAGAATGAATATATTCTTTAAGGCTCTAAGATAAATCAAAGGCTTTCACAATAGTGATTGCAGAGTAGACAAGGTAGCTATATGGTAAAGAAGGAAGGAAGGAAAAGATAAAGACTTAGAGAAGACATGTACTTAAATATAACTTCCTTTACCTAAGATGACAAAGAGATGATAAATGAAAATAGAACCTTGAAGAACCATTTCATAGTCTAGACCATCCTTTAATTACTACTCTCTCAAACCTATAGAAGAGTCCGGAAAGGATAGGATACGATTAGTACTCAATTTGACTATGATTACCTAGCACTCTAATAGGCCTTACTCCCATGTAGTACTAGTCTCTTATGATATAAGTCCGATCACCTAATAATGACCTCATAGCTGACTAGGCCAATATTGCATCATACTGATAGCTAATCATGTAGTAACTATAGGGGTAACTTCCTATACTTAGTTAGAGCTAACGGCAAAGCTATACCATACCATGCCATACCCCAAGGTCATGTGATAGAGGATCATCTCTAGAGCACTTAATACACTGGTAAAGGAGTAGAGACAGTAGTACTTACATGTTAACATTCTAAGCATAACCTCCATCATAGCATAGGCCAGGTATCTTTTGGATAACCACTACCAGTGTTCATAACAGGGAGCATATACTTTGGAAATATTTATTGTCCTATATCATCCTGGATAGTCTATACTCTTTTCCTTCAGTCACACTCTCATCCTGGATAGTCCAGAGTATCACATCTATCTATGGTATCCTTATTATGTACTATTGTATTATATACTCACTTTTCAATGATAGGTGTTATGAATACTAGTAGTAGTCATGTCATTGGTACCTTGGGCCTACACTATGATGGAGGTTACACTTAGAATGTCAACATATGAGTATGCTATCTCTACCCTTCACCATTATATTAAGTACTCTGGAGGTGATCCTCTATCACATCACCTGGTATTGTGGCATGGTATAGTGTGACTTTGCTATTACCCCTAACTAGGTATAGGAAGTCAGCCGCACAGTTATCATATCATCAACTATTGGCATGATATAATATTGGCCTAGTCAGCCATAGGGTCATGATTAGGTTATCACACTTATATCATAAGAGACTAGCACCAAATAGGAGTAAGGCCCATGAGCAGTGCTGGGCAATTATAGTCAAATTGAGTACTAATTACATCCTGTCTATTGCAGACTCTTCTACAGGTTTCAGTGATTAGGAATCAAAGGATGGTCTAGATTGTGAAATGGTTCTCTATGTTTCTATTTCATTTATCATCTCTTTATCATCTTAGGTGAAGGAAGTGTATTTAAGCATGCATCTTTTCAAGGTCTTTGTCTTTTCCTTCCTTCCTTCTTTAGCATATAGCTACCTTATCTTCTCTGTGATCACTATCATGAAAGCCTTCAAGTTATCTTCAAGCCTTGGAGAATATATTCATTCTTCTCTCTTCTATATTTGAAGTTACCCTAAACTTATAGGAAAGAATACCTTCTAGTTGAGCTTTCGTTTAGCTGAGATATTGGAGTTTACTCAGTAATGTTTATGAAGTATGTCTGAGGTTTCTTTACCAAGTCTTTATATTGTATATAGGGTGATCTATCACACCATATTATTTAAAGAAGATGGCTTCCTATTCTTGAGATATGCCAGATGAAGGGTTACCCTGATGGTACTTAGCAAGATTGCTCCTATGTATGTGGCTATATCTTTGCAATTATGTTTGTATACATACCCTACCTATATAACAGTGAACTGAGGGAGAAGTATATCCTCTTATTAAGAGATCCTAATATGTGATGCATCCTCTCTTACTCTCATTGTAGGTACTCAGCTCACTAACCCTTTAGTGCACACAGTGTACACTACTCATTCTTCAGCCTCAAATGTCTCTATACATGAGGAGGCCACTATTAATCCTAAGCCTAGCCAGAGTTATCCTATGCTAAAAAGCACTAGAAAGCTATAGTAGATGAATTCACCTCTATAGTGCAAGCCCTCTAGTTAGTGATAGAATTCTTAGGGGAAGAGCCCTACAAATAGGCCCTTCAATATATAGAGGAAGAATTTGCCAAGTAACAGGATGATGTAGTAGCAATTATCTATACCATGATAGTCCTTCACAGGACTATTAATAAGCTACTTCCTAAGATGTCTGTGGCCTTCTCCCCTACCATGACAAAATTACTCCTATTTACCATTAAGCAAATCCAGAAGGAGTATATGGGCTATACTCAATAGGAGGCTGACTATACTAATTCACTAAACAATGCCCATCAGCAAATAGTTAGGGAGCTCAACAACCAGATTAAAGAGCTCTAGAACTAGTTGGTAGACTAGCCCCTTAACCTATTAGCCTCTTGTAAAAACCAGATAACTACCCTGATAAGCTAGTTAGCAGAAGGTAAGGCTAGGGTAGAAGCCCTGGAGTAGATAGAGGTGTCCCTCCAGGTACAGCTAGGGGAATCAGAGTAGTAGGCTCTGAAGCTAAAGGCTAAGAATGGGTTCCTCTCTTCTTAGAGCACTCTCAGGAAGGAGGATGTTGCCAACCTCTAGGAGAGCTTGATAAAGGCGAACGATGATACCAAGCATTATAAGGAGCTGTACCACCAGTATAGGGAGAAGTATAGATCTATCAACTCTACCCCTTTCTCTTGAGTAAGGGAAGATATTATGGAACTGGAAGATTTAAGGTCCTATATCATAGTGGCTACTCCTAGGCCTAGACCTCTAATTCCCTCCTTTGCTCCTCCCTGTGACCTCATACCTCCTCCTCCTATTCCCCCTTTGGTCCCTTCCTGCTCTGCTATCATAGGGCATTCTAGGGAAAGATAACCCACCTCCTATGCTTCCTTTACACCTCCCAGTGAAACCTCTCCTTATCCTCTTTAGGAGAGTAATATTGTCAGGATTATATAGGAAGCCCTCTAGCAAACTATCCATCTAGCACCTCCCTCCAATTCTGGTATACCTACTCCTCCCATAATTCTAGCCTCATTCAAAGGTCATAAGCCTACTGATCTAGAGAAATTCTTAGGGAAGGTAGAGGATATTAGGAGTGAAAATTACTTTACCCTCTAGACTCATGCCTTCCCCTATAACTGGATCAAAACTATGTCTGTGTCCATGTACATAACAGGTATAGCAGTGACCTAGTGGAGGGCTAATACCTAGTAATAGACCTTGCCAAACACTATTTAGGAGGACTTCACCAAAGCGGTCAAGATATACTTTTGTGTATTCACCACCAAGCATTTAGCCATCTGGCAGATTATCTTTACCCAGCAAACCAAGGGGGTTCTCTCCTACCTCACATACATAGAGGCTCTAAATAAGGTCACTCAATATAACTAGGAGTCCTTCTATTTCTAGGTTAAAAAGGGCCTTAGGGAGGATTTGCAGGTGGTAATAGCTACCTAGACCCAGCTAGATATAGCTCATAAGGAGTAGTTGAGCAAGCTAGTACAAGTGGGTCTAGCTATGGAGGATGCCTAGGTCACCATCTAGGAGTCCTATAAGGGATATGTAATGACTAAGAAGACCTCTGCCCTGTCTACTCCTTCTAAGAAAAAGACCTAGGACAAGCGTTGGCTTTATTATCTCTAATAAGGGTATTACTATTTCTAAGGATAGAATCCAAGCTATCCAAGATTATATAACTCCTACTATAGTTTGCAATGCCTATTCTTTTCTAGGCCTAGTAAACTTTTGTTAGATCTTTATCTATGGATTTTTGAAGATTGCCATACCCCTGATAAACCTTACCAAGTAAGACCAGCCCTAGACCTGGGGGTCTCAGTAGTAATCTACCTTTAACACCCTTAAGGCCCTCTTTACCTCTATTCCTATCCTTGTCTATCATGACTTGTCAATCCCCCTTCAAGCCTAAACCGATGCTAGTGACTTTACCCTTGGGAGCATGCAGTCGTACTAGTTTCTAGATAGCTTTGTTTACCCTTTAGCCTTCCACTTTCATAGATGTGAACCTATGGAGTAGAACTATAAGATTTATGACAAGGAGATACTTATAGTGTTTAACTGCCTTTACATGCAATAGTGACTTTGGTATGAGGGAACATGTTATAGTTCTATAGTACTATGGACTTATGCTGTGATAGATCACCCTATATAAATGTATTTAGCTTGGTAAAGATACCTCAGGTAGGCTTCACAAATATTACTGAGTAAACTCAGATATCCTAGCTAAATGAAAGCTCAACTGGAAGATATCTTTCCTACGATATTCAAGGTAGACTTCAGGTATTGAAGACAAGAAAGATGAATATTTTCTTCAAGGCTAGAAGATAACCTAAAGGCTTTCACAATAGTGATTGTAGAGAAGACAAGAAGTTATATTCTAAAGAAGGAAGGAATGAAAAACAGAGATAAGAGAGACTCTATTCCCTAAAGCTAAAAAGTTATCTACACTCTTCCCATAGTGGGAAAGACAGAGACAAGAAAGACCCATGCACTTAAATACCATTCCTTTACCTGAGCTAATAAAGAGATGATAAATGAAATAGAAATACAAAGAACCATTTTACAATCTAGACCATCCCTTGATTCCTAATCACTGAAACTTGTAGAAGAATCTAAAAAGGATAGGATGTGATTAGTACTCGATTTGACTATGACTGCCTATCACTCTCTTAGGCCTCACTCCCAATTAGTTATATTCTCTAGTGATATGAGTCTGATCACCTGATTATGACCTCATGGCTAACTAGGCCAATATTGTAACAGATTACCCTATATGAATGTATAAGACTCGGTAAAGATACATCAGGCACACTTCATAAATATTACTGAGTAAACTTAGATATCTCAGCTAAGTGAAAGCTCAACTAGAAGATATCTTTCCTACAATGTTTGGGGTAGACTTTAGGTGTAGAAGACAAGAAAGATGAATATATTCTTTAAGGCTTGAAGATAGCTTAAAGGCTTTCACAATGGTGATTACAGAGAAGATAAGTAGCTATGTGCTAAAGAAGTAAGGAAGGAAAAGACAAAGACCAAAAGACCCACACACTTAAATACACTTCTTTTAACCTTAGATGATAAAGAGATGATAAAGGAGATAGAAATATAAAGAACTATTTCATGTTCTAGACTATCCCTTAATTTGTAATTACTAAAATATATAGAAGAGTCCAGAAAGGACAGGATGTGATTAGTACTTGATTTTACTATGATCGCCTAATACTCTCATGGGCCTTACTCATATTGAGTGCTAGTCTCTTATGATATAAGTCCGATTGCCTAATCATGACCTCATAGCTGACTAGGCCAATGTTGTATCATGCTGTTAGCTGATCATATGGTAACTGTAGGGCTAACTTCCTAGGCCTAGTTAGGGCTACTGGCAAAGCCACACCATACTACACCATACCACGAGGTCATGTACTAGAGGATCCTCTCCAGAGCACTTAATACAATAGTGAAGGGTAGAGATAGTATATTCACATGTTGACAATTTAAGCATAACCTCCATTATAGTGCATTGTCCAAGGTACCAATGATGTGACCACTACCGGTGTTTATAACAAATATCATATCGTGCCAATAGTCAATCATATAATAACTATGAGGCTGACTTCCTGTACTGACAGTGCTTAGCGATGTATCACTCCCTCTCTTAGTTAGGCCATTGGATTAAGTTTATAAATAGTGCTGCCCGCTAGAGAGTGTGACTGAAGGAAAAGAGTTTCGACTTCCTATACCTAGTCATGGCTAATAGCAAAGCCACACTATACCATGCTATGCTATAAGGTCATGTGACAGAGGATTGTCCCTAGAGCACTTAATATAATAGTAAAGGAATAGAGATGGCATACTTACATGTTGATAATCTAAGTATAACCTACATTATAGCACATCGTCCAGGTACTAATAATGTGACCACTACCAGTATTTATAACACTACACCCCTTCTAAGATGTATGGTCCCCATGTGTATAGGAGTTACCTTTATGTCAATTCTTCAACTATCCTTGAGAGTAACTGGGCATGGTAAACAGTTTCCTTTAGCCTGTATGGGGAGCTCATCCTAACTCAATGGAGCTTAAAGGGAACTCAGTAGCATGCAATGGTCATAATGGTGATGCCCTACTGAATTAAAGGGAAACTAACTATGGAGGAAGGAGTAACTATATATACCTCAATTCCTCCACCTCTGCTTGTATAGTAGAGCCTCCTATGACTCAGTGGCTTTTGACTCTACCTCCAGATATGCCTATTAAAAGGTCAAAAGAGCATCAATAGGTTCACTATTAACTAGCAGTGACTCCTAGGGTTCCCAACTGCCCTCATCCTGAGAGTACCCTTACTATAACACCCAGTATTCTACCTGCTTACTCTTCAGATTATATTGAACCTTGGCAATTTCCAATACAAAGAAATATTTCTCACCTTCCTCAATCTCAAGGGCAGGAGGAGGGTGGATCAGGAAATAGCCAGAGACAAAATAGGGTTCAAGTTTTGAGATATAGAAGATAGGGTGTATCTTCTAGGAGAAGGGAAGTTTAAGTTTATAGGCCCGAGGTCTGATGGGTTTGATTACCTCAAAGGGACCTGCAAACTTAGCATCTAGCTTATAGGAAGGTTAGGAAGGGTTGAGATCATCTCACTTAAGGAGGATACAGTTACTAGGCTTAAGAGATGGGAAGGGCTAGTAAGACTTGTTGTACTATGCAACTATCTTTTGCTAAGCTATGAAAAGATGTTGCCAGATGGTGGTCTATTCTTGTATTAGGGCCTCACTTCCCTGATAGGCAGTGACAGTTTGAACAGTATCAAGTAAAGGATAATATCTAAAATTGGCCAAGAAAGGGGATACCCTAGTGGAGGATAACTTGTTATTGTTGTATGTAAATTCTACTAGGGCAAGAAAGAAAACCTAATTAGACTACTCAAAGTTGACATAGGTGTGCAAGTAAGCTTCCAGAACCTAGTTTAGCCATTCCATTTGTCCATCAGTCTATAGGTGAGCAGCAGTGCTCCTTGATAACTGAACCTAGAGATTATCCATTATATGACCCTAGAAAGCTTCAAACTTGGGGTCTTGGTCAGAAATGATGTTGGCAGGTAAGCTATGATGTTTCTAAATCTTATAGACAAAGATGTTAACAAGGTGTCTGAAGTTGACATTAGGGCTGAGAGGGATGAAATAATCCATTTTCATAAAATGATCAATAATCACCTACATTTGGGTAAAGCTATTAGAAGGAAGGAGGTCTATCACAAAGTCTATGGAGATTGATTCCCATAGCCTATAGGGTATTTCCAATGGAAGAAGTTACCTATAGGCCTTGTATTGGCAAGCTTTATTCTATTAGCAATAGTTGTATACAGAGATATACTCAGCTATATCCTGCCATCAATATAGCTAGTAGAAGTCTCTGTCGATAAGATCAAAGGTCTTATCTCAGCGTAAGTGGCTAGCCATAGGATGATCGTGCCTAGACCTAAGAACCTCAGTGCAGAGAGAAGGGGGGACATACCACAAACTATTCCATATTAGAAGGCGATCATGAACTGAATATGGTTCCTATAGTGAGCTAAGAATGTGTTAGCATTCAGGGTCAGTAGTAATAGCTTCTCTCAAAGCTTGATAAAAGGACAGATTGAGCGAGGTGTATGACTTCTTAATCGTAGCAATGTACTGTCATTTTTTGAGGAAAAGAAGACCAAGCTCAGGTACCCCCTCTATAGGGATGTGGTCTCTACATCTGCTCAAAGTATCAGCTACATCATTGGACTTACCTGGCTGATATACTATCTGGAAATTGATAGTACCTAACTTCTCTATCTACTGGGCCTGTCTACTAGAGAGGAGCTGAGTTGTTACGAAGTACTACGGGTTCTTGTGGTCTATGACTACTAGTACTGGAGGAGCTATTCCCTCACACCAATATCGCTATTGCATATAAAGGCAGTTAAATACTGCAAGTATTTCCTTATTGTAGATCTTATAATTCCACTCTACAGGTTCGAGTTTGCAAGAGTGCAAGGCCAAAGGGTGGATAGAGCTATCAGGAAACCAGTGCGATAGTACGCCTATAAGGGCAAAGTCACTAGCATCAGTTTTAGGTTGAATAGGGATATGAGAATTGTTGTAGATAAGGATAGGAGCAGAGGTAAAGAGGGTTTTGAGGGTGTTGAAGGCAGATTACTGTTGAGATCTATAGGTCCAGGGCTGGTCTTACTTGGTGAGGTTTGTCAGGGGTATGGCAATCTTCAAGAATCTGTAGAGATAGTGTCCATCATTTCCTGGAAGATAGCAGGGGCATTGCAGAGACTAAATAGCATTACTAAATACTCCTACAGGTCATAACAAGTACGAAAAGATATTTTCCACTTATCACTCTTGGTGATACAAATGAGATTGTAGTTGTTTTTGAGGTTAAGCTTTGTGAACTATTTCGTATTGCTAATCCAGTCTCTAAGTTCACCTATAACTGGAATAGGATAGTAGTTCTAAACAACAATCTTGTTCAGACCCTGGTAATCGATACAAAGGTACAGGGAACTATCAGCCTTTTCCACAAACAGGATAGGAGCACCTATGGGAGACTTAGAGCATCTTATCTTCCCCTCCTTAATCATATAATCAAGGTACTCATATAGGGCCTGGAGCACAGTCTCTAAAAGATGGTAAAGCAGGCCCCAAGGAGGAGTCATTCCTTCCTTCAAATCAATTTTGTAATCCCATTCCTGATAGGAAGGATATAAAGAGGCTAAACATTTAGAGAAGATAGTAGGATAGATCTGTTCCTACTTATTACCTTTAGAGGTTGAGGAGATGGAAGACCACATGAAGAGCTTAGTGAATTCACTAATAGGAGCCATAGTGATAGTAGCATACTAATGATAGACTACTCTTTCATTGGCTAGGGTGTCTACCTACTATAACAGTCTGCCACTGACAACTTCAGAGTTGGCATAGAAGTTATCATCTATAATCAGCTCAAATACTTAGGCTATATAGACTGAATATGTTACAAGATAGTTATTACACTTAGAGGAGGGAAATCCCCTAAGAATAGCATAGTCATAATTGACCTATAGTTCATGATCCTGGAACCACTTAACAGGAATATATATTTCCACATCTAGAGGTATAGGGCTAATGTCCAAATCAATGAGTTTATAATGGTTGAGGACCTACATTTGTACCTTAGGAGTATAATGCCACTCATGCCTGCAGGAACTATCATAGGCAAAGATGTTGACTACCTATGACCATTTCTTCTTAGGGATAGGGAGTCAATTGGAGATATATGCACCAGTCACTCTATTATCCAACTTAGCTGTAGCTGTAATCATATGTACTTGGGGACCCTTAATGGTGTGAGTTTTCTAGCAAAGAGTCACTGGAACTGTTATATACATACCCTGGGCAGGGCCTTCTTTAGAGGAAACAATAGTTGATATGATGGCAGTAGTGAATATATTCCCTAATCTCTCCTAGGAAACTCATGGCCGGAGTTCACTATACATCTTGTCCCTAAGGAGGTTGTTCTAAAATGCAGGAGTTAAAAAAGTTGTAGTGAAGAAAACACAATGCAGGTAATAAAAGAGTGGTGGTCTACTATATGGCCAGCATATTTCAACCTAGTATAGGTCCTCCTTAGGCAGAACTTGTAAAAGGAAAGGAAAAACTTAACCTCTAGTCAACACCTCTAAAAAAGAAGGAAAATAATACATGAGGGAATCATAATACTTGTAAAATATTAGGTTATAACTCATCACTCATAGGTATCATCAATTACATTAGCCTCAATGCTAGAAGGCCTACCTACTAAGAATAGAACAATGGTTCTGAATGCCAGCTCCTTTTAAGAAAAAGTATAAAGGAAATTTCAATCAATAGACTTTAAGGAAATTTTGTACAACAAAAACTAATGCTTCAAACTAACTGGGTCTTAAATAAAATAAAGGAAAAAACAAATGCAAGGAGAGGTAGAGTGGGATACCACAAGGGAGAGGACACTTACACTATAGGGATATCATCCCCATCCTTCCAGTCATCTAGGAGGTCGACCACTCTTGCTACTATAGACATCTTTCACTACTTGGAGGAGGAAGAGTTCCCATCATTATCTACTTTCCTCTTTGTAGAGGATATAATCTTGATAGCAGAGATAGAGAAATTCTGAGTTGAGTAATAGTCCTTAACACTATAGTGTTTGGATAAATAGTATAGATAGGCCTTGTTTTTCTTAGCCCACTCCTTCTCTTCCTCAGTAAGCTAAGGAAACTTCCTTTTATCCTAGGAAGAGGACCCTAAGGGATATTTATCCTATATCTTTTTCATTTTAGAAGGAGCAGACTAGCCGGAGGTCTACTTAGTTATATATCCCTTCTAGGAGTCGTGGATGGCTGCTAAAGCATCCTCCATTACCAGGCCTACTTGGACCACAGAAGAAAGCCACTCTACTATAGGGGTATTATTGTGACGGATCACCCTATATGGTTCGTATATGACTCGGTAAAGATACCTCAGGCACGCTTCGCAAACGCTACTGAGTAAACTCAGATATCTCGGCTAAACGAAAGCTTAACTGGAAGATATCATTCCTACGACGAACAGGGTGAACTTCAAGTGTTGAAGACGAGAAAAGACGAATATATTCTTTAAGGCTCGAAGATAACTCAGAAGGCTCGTACAATGGTACTCACAGAGAAGACAAGGTAGCTATGTGCTAAAGAAGGAAGGAAGGAAAAGACCGAAGACAAGAACAACCGCGCGCTTATATATCCATCCTTTACCCGAGCTGACAAAGAGATGATAAAGGAAATAGAAACACAAAGAACTAAGACCCGTTCTAGACCATCTCCTGATTCCTAATCGCTGAAACCTGTAGAAGAGTCCGGAAAGGACAGGACGCGATTAGTACTCAATTTGACTATGATCGCCTATCACACTCTCGGGCCTCATTCCCGATTTGTGATAGTCTCTCGCGATACGAGTCCGATCGCCCGATCATGACCTCATAGCTGACTAGGCCAATGTCGCGTCATGCCGATAGCCGATCACGTGCCCGTGGGGCTGACTTCCCGCGCTTAGTCAAGGCTAATGGCAAAGCCACACCATGCCACGTCACGCCACAAGGTCATGTGACAGAGGATCGTCTCCAGAGCGCTTAACACAATGGTGAAGGGTAGAGA
>JABYPW010000565.1:0-23832 GCA_016880775.1 Phymatotrichopsis omnivora | reverse complement strand
ATTGGGGACGGGGTACAAGATAGGGGTCTATTAGGCACAGATCGAACAGGTACGGCCACATGGTATTCGTATGCATGGGTCCTCGTTGGTATCCCGGTTTTCGTTTTCGATATATACGTCGCTATCTATTTCGCTCTTTTTCCGAGCGGAACATGGCTTCCAGATCACAGGGCTTGGGTATGTACTTCTCGCGTGCTTCTGTCCTTGCCGGGCACTCTAGGATCGCGTGTTGTATGGTTTCGTAGTATTGGTGGCAGTGTGTGCAAAGGTGATCATTGTGTCCCCATGAGGTGTGCGCTGAGAGATGCGAAACAGAAGTAACTAATAACTGTTCTTAAATACCCTTTCCATCTAAAGAAATGAGTTATCAATAATATAAGAGATTGTATAAGAAATAGAACCTCCATGACTCATTCTATTATTATCTGACATGATCATAATGTTCCTAGGAGTCGTAATAGACATGATCAGCATTTGAGTATGAGCATAGATCACCGATCTCAGGTTTGATCATCATCATGCAATGCTAGCTCGATTAGCTTGAGTCATACTAACCACAAGTGAATAAGTCATAGGAGTTACTCAAGTTAGTCCAATTATATAAGGTCTGCTTATTAGCAGATGATAGATTAGTTAGATCCTGACTTATTATAGTAGAGGCACCACAATTCTCAGCTATTAGGGTAGAGCCCACATATATGTGGTCCTTATATATAGGGAGATAGGATATACTCACTAAAGGATACTTATCTAACATAACCTGTTATCGTGTGTGGGCCTTGGTACTATGGCTACAACAACTACTCCCGATTATTAATTTCTAGGTTAGGGGTAGGAGATCAAGGGAAACTGGTTAATTCTCAGTAAGGTTTGAGCTAGGAGATATGGAATACTGGATGCATCTTCTAGGAGAATTGGAGTTTGAGCTTGTAAGCCCTTTCCCCTACTTTCTTGACAATCCAGAATAGACTAGTAAACTTGGAGTCTAGCTTGTAAGAAGGTCTAGGAGATAGAAGATTTCCTCACTTAAGGAGCACAAGGTTACTAGCCTTAACCAGAGGAAATTCCTAGCCATGTTTATTGTACCAGGTGATTGATTTGACTTAGGTGTTAAGGAGCCTTTGCTGAAGGTAAGATAATGATTGGTGAAGTTCCTTGGTACCTTTAAAGAAGATGACATGCTGTAATGTATCCAATGATGGGTGGAACATGAAGTTTGTGAAAAATGGGGAAGTTCTAGTTGAGGAAAACTGAGCATTATTGTAAGTGAACTTAGCCAGCAGTAGGAAGAAAGCTAAATCTGTTTAGTTAAAGTTGACATATACCCTTTTGTATGCTTCTAGGATTTAGTTCAACCTTTCTATGTGGCCATCAGTTTAGGGATAAGCTACTGTAGACTTAAAAAGTTTTACCCCAAGCTTGTCTATTACTTCCATCAAGAAGGAGTTGAACTTGGGATCCCTATATAAGACTATATTAGTTGGTACCCTATGGAATCTCAAAATCTTATGGACAAATGTATTGGCCAATCCCTAGGAAGTTACATTTGCTCATAATGGTATGAAATAGGCCATCTTACTGAAATGATCAATGATAACTCATATTTAGGTAAAGCCATCAGAAGAGGGAAGGTCTATTATAAAATCTATAGATATCAATTCCCAAGGGGCACTAGGGAACTTCAAGAGGAAGGAGTTTACTATAGGCCTTATATCTTCACGCCTTATTCCTCTAGCACTAGTCATATGAGGATACATAATCACTTATGTCCTTCCTGATGGTTGGCCAGTAGAAGTCCCTATCGATAACCTGGTATATCTTATCCTGGTTGAAATAGCTAGTAGCCAGATAGTTGTGCCTAGATTTAAGGACCTATTTGCAAAGGGAAGAGGGAACATACTAGAGGTCATTATACTTCAGAAGTGCCTGAGACACAAAATAGTACCCATTGGGGCTCTAGAGAGAGGCTTGATACTCCAGATTCTGGACAGATACTCTCTTTATTTCCTCAAAAAAGTTAGGATATAGGGTAGTCAGCATACTTTTAATAGCACCAATATACTAACCCATTTTTGAGGAAGAGGAGCCCTTACTTATATACCCTCTCTATAGGAGCATAGTCCCTATGGTATAAGAAAACATCAGCCTTAGTATTGTAGGTCCCTGGTTAGTAGACAATGTAAAAGTCAAAATTACCCATTTTCTCCATCCACCTTATGTGCTATTGAGAAAGAACCTTAGTTGTTAAGAAGTACTTAAGGTTCTTGTTATCTATGATGACTATTACTATATAGGCCAATCCTGAACACCAATGCCTCCACTAGTAATAGAGACAGTCAACTATGGCCAGCATCTACTTATTGTATATATCATAGTTTTATTCTAGGGGATGTGTATTCTGACTGTGGAATGCTATATGTCGAAGAGATCTATCAGGGAATTAGTGCAAGAGGACACCAGTGATGGCAAAATTAATAGCATCAGTTTTAGCAACTAGGGAAAGGGAGTGGTCATAGTTGACCAGTATAGGAGAACTAGTAAATAGCCCTTTGAGTATATTAAAGGCAAGCTATTCCCTAATGCCCTAGGTCTATAGCTAGTCATTTTTAGTGAGGTTTATCAAGGGAGTTACTAACTTTAAGAAGCCTTTGATAAAGATCATATAGAAGTTAGCAAACCCTAAGAAGGAGCAGACATCATGGACTGTAGATAGAATAGGCAATTCCTAGACTATCTTGACACAATCTTCTACCATCAACACCCCTTTTTCTGAGATCATGAACTGTAAGAACTCTACTTCATGAACTCCCCAAATGCACTTAGAGGGCTTCAGGGCTAGTTTCTTGTGGTCTACCCAGTGGAGAACTTCACAGACCAGATAATCATGTTCTTCCTTTGTTTCTACATAGATGAGTATATGTTCTTGGTAAATAATGACACCAAGCTCCAGAAGATCCTAGAATATAGTATTCATCATTTCCTCAAACATTGAGGGTGTATTTAACAAACCTAATGGCATGACTACGTACTCAAACTAACTATACCTGGTTCTGAATACAGTTTTCTACTCATTATATTTGGCTATAAGGATGAGGTTATACCCATTTTTCAGGTCTAGCTTGGAGAACCAATAAGAAGGACCAATGTGATCCTATAGTTCTGTTATCAGGGGTCAGGGATACCTATTTTGTATAATCACCTTGTTCAGGCCATAGTAGTCCACATAGAGCCAGAGTGATCCATAGGCCTTCTTGATAAAAAGGATAGTAGCTCCTGTAGGGGAGTTGGAAGGACAGATCTTATATTCTTCCATCATCCTGGTAATGTATTCCTACAGGGCCTAGAGCTCAGTTTCTAATAACTTGTACAGAGGGCACCAGGTAGGCATTGCTCCTTCCTTCACATCAATCTTGCAATCCCATTCATGATGAGAAGGGAGTACTAAGGTAAGCTATTTAGAGGAGATAGTGGGGAAGATCTATTCCTATTTAGATCCCTCAGAGGCAGTAGAGGAGGAGGTAGAGGAAGCCTGCAAGCATATATTAGAGAAATCTTGAACAGGTGCTCTTGTCATAGCTATGCACTAATAATGAATAACAACTTTATTGATTGGGGTATCTACTCAACTAACTAAACCACTTCCAACTGCTTGATTATTAGTATGAAGTCATCATCACCAAGGAGAGAGAAGGCAGAGGCCATTTCCACCTTAGGTGCTACAAGGTGTTTCTGACACTTCTCTGAAGGAAAGGATACTAAATCTACCTTGTAATAGTCAATACAGGGCTTATGATTATAAAACTATTTGACAGGAATGTAGATGTTGATGTCTAGAGGTGTAGTGCCTACATCAAAATCGATAAGTTCAAGATAGTTGATGACCTACATCTGAAGCTTATAAGTGTAATACCACTCCTTCTTGTAAGAAATATCATAGGTATAGACATTCACTGGGACTATCTGTTTGATGTTTTGGACTGGCAAGTAGTCAATAATCATGGCTCTAGTGGCACTATTATTAAGCTTCAGAATTGTAGTGATAGCATGAGTTTTAGTTCTTGTCAGATTGTGAGTTTTCCAGTGAAGAGTCACTGGAACTTTGACATATATACCCTAGGCAGGGCCCTCCTTAGCAGATGATATAACAGATATAGTATATATGTTCCCTAATCTCTCCTAGGAAGCTCATAACTAGAGCCTACTATATAACAAACAAAAACAAGATATTTGAAACTGTACATTTGTAGGGTATGGAAAGGTGAAGAAGAATGCTGACAAGGAATAATAGTTTATTACATGACCAGCATGTTTCACCCTTCAGGCTATCCTCCAACAAATAGAAGTGCTATCATTAGTCAAGAAATACAAGCCTCAATACTAGCAGCCCTCCTACTGAGAACTATAGTTTATTATCATAGAACACTAGTTCCTAATAGAAAATCAAAACTTGAGCAAGCAAAGCAAACAATTCTTTTCAAAAAAAAAAAACACATAATGTGAATTCTAAAAACTTGAGAAAAAGACAAGGCAACAATTCTTTTTAGACAAAGGAAATTTATGCAATAATTTCAAATCATAGGAATGTCATCCCCCTCTTTCTAAGAGGTAGGAAGATATATTACCTAACTTGCTAGTTCCTTTCCCTTACTCTTCTTAGATACATATGAAGTCTCATCCTCTTCTGGCTCTAGTGAGGCTTTTCACTTGGCTGCCCTTTTTGTGTTTGGCTGGGAAATTTTGCTCTTACCCTTTAGAAAGTATTTATCTGTTTTGTGTGAGCTGTAGAGGCCCTTCTAATAGGCTAAATTCTTCTTAGCCTACTCTAGCTCTTTTCTAGTTATATAGGGAAGCTCAGTCTTCTAGTTATTACTAGATGGTCACTTCTCCTTTTGACCAGGTTTTTGATAGGTACCCTAGTTAGGCTTTAGGAAAGATGGCTAGCCTTTCTGGGCCTCAGTAATACCTGCTTCAGCATCTTCCATGGCTAGACCTACATGGATGAGCTTGGACTCCTATTTAGCAGGAGAGAGATCATGGCCCTCTAAGGCCATAGCTTCTCTTATTTCCTTTTTGAGGCCTGTCACTAGCCATTTGACAAACATCTCTAGAGGATCAAAGACCTTTTGTTGAGGGTTCTCATCCTGCTAATATACTCTAGGATCCCCTTGGTTTGTCTAGTATTGACCATTTCCCTAAGGGCTATAGGCTTCAGAAGTTGCATACTAAAATGAGCCTTCATAGTTTCCTTGAAGTTAGGCTAGATTACCATTGGACAAGTTCATGTTTGGTAGGCTAAATCTGACCAAGCTATTGCTTAGCTGGTGAAGAAGGTTGATGTGAACTTCACCTTGACCTAATCTTGAGGGAAGGCCTATGACTAGAGATTGAAGTAAGTTTTGCATTACATGAGGAACTTCTTAGTCTCTTCTAGCTTTCTACTAAACTTGGTTAGATCACTTAGCTTAGGCCCATTAAACCCCATTGGCATCAGTAGTAGAGTTATAGTATTAGAGTAGTATAACTATGGAGCAGGAGGAGGAATAGGTAGGACTACTGGTCTATCCTGACGAGCAGGTATTTGCCTAGCAAGGATTCTAGACACTATGGCTTCAACATTATCAGCTATAAGTCCCAACATCTATGGGGCTGGGGTAGGCTTAGGTGAGGATGTTTGTAGGATAAAGGAGTTGAAGTTATAAGTGTCAGAGTGTTCCCTAGGAGTGGCAGATCCTTAGATATTTATAGGAAGTGAGTGATGGAATGGATTATAGTCAGTTAGGGAGCTAACAGAGGAAAAACTTTCTAGGGAAGGACAATATAGATAAGATAAATACTTATTCATCTACCTTTACTTCTCCTTCTACTCCTTAAGGTCTGCTTCTACCTTGGTGATTTACTCTTCCAGAGACTTCACCTCTTCCTTTCTTTTAGATATGAAGGAGGTAGAGGCTTTATTCTAAGCTTCCATGTAAACGATTTCCTCCTGTGCTTTGGGAAGCTAGGACTGTAGGAGGATTGAGGTGTCCCTTTCTATCTTGAGTCTATTTTTGAGCAAATCAATCTCAATCTAAAGGGCTAGAAGTTGGGAGGTTTATTCATCAATCTCAAACCTCCTCTGGTTAGGCTATATCAACCTTTGCTGGGTGTTGAAGAGGTCTGTTTCGAGCTTATCCATCTTTAAGCTGTCAGCTGCATTTGCCTCAGATATCTAATCTGCATATAGTTTCTATTCCTATTCAATCTACTCAATTGCTTAGAGTAGATAAGTGGTGATGGTAGGAGGGAAGGCTACTATCATAGATAGTAGTTTTCAATTAAGCTTCTAGTGGACTTTGATCATGGAGTAGAGAATGGTGGCAACATTATTTCTTTACTTCAGGAATACATTATCAAGGTCTTTTTTTACTGCTTTGAAAATGGCTTTGCCTAAAAATTCCCTTTCATCAATGGTGGCCTTAATGGTTTGGTCATATTCACCAAGGATTGCTTCTTGCTGGGTTTTTACATATTCCAACTCCTCAGGCTACAACGTAATCTCATAGATCCCCGCAGAGGAAGTAGAAGAGTATGTAGCTAAACTAGGCTAAGTAGGCTTGGTGAGATTGTTTCCCACAACCAGTGCCAAGGGAGTGGCTACTTCAGTCATTTCGATATCTTAATAAGCTATCACTATAAGAATATAGTGTAACAGGAGACTTAATGAGGATGTTGACTCAGGTATAGGAACAAGAAGCTTTGTAAGAGGGTCTTACTAAGTGAACTCAGATATCTCAACTGGCAAGTCAGAACTGCTTATGTTTTTTACCTTTATTGTTGAATTAAGAGAAGATAGAGAATTTATTGATGTAAAGCAAAACATATTCTTAAGGCTCAAAGATGGTACAAGACTTAAGATGATGGCTAGAGAGAGAAGAAGAAGAAATAAAATACATCACTTGTCTACTCCCTCTTACATACCCATTTATGACTGAGTGACTATATAGAAACTTTATAGAGGAAATGAACCCCATTGAAACATTCCATCAAGATTCCTATTATCTTTCACAATTCCATAGAAGGAGATTAATGTCATGATCAGAGAATTAGGGAAAGGTTTAGCATGATCATTTAGGACCTTTAGAGAAGAAACTCCTTAAGTCCTATCCTCTAACGATGTAACAGATCAGCGTATCATGACGAGATTAAGGTGATAAGTCCTGTCATCTATCACATATGTCCAATCTTGTGTATGTTTTGTTGTCAACACCTCACCTCACTTAGTCAGGGCTTAGTGGCAACACCACTTACCATGTGGTTGCATAGCTTATAGAGTGATTACGGGTTCTGACATACCTTCTAGTTGACCTGGAACAAGTTCTACATATGTCCTAGTACTTAGGTAGACTACTTGGTACAGTTATCTATAATGTAAGCCCTATGTTGACTATGACAAGGTAGAATTGGTTTCCTTTCCTTCTGAGAAATGTTAGAAGCACCTTGTTGTACCCAAGGTGGAGATAGTTTATATATTCTCTCTTCTTAAAAATGATAACTTCTATACTAATAAATAAGCTATTGGTGGTAGACTGGTTCAGGGCACTGTGCTTCCTCTTCCCCTCCCCCCCCTCCCCCTATCCTATGACAAGTAGAAACTATCACTAGTATCACCCTTAGCTGGAGAAAAGACTACACCTTTCACAAGCGCATAACAGTGGTCATAAACCCTAAATGTCCTTTTGACAATTCAGTATACAATCATACTGCTATCTCTACCACTTAGGTAAAGAACCTCCCTAGAGCAACAATAAAGTATGGGGACAATGCAGTATAAGCTTGTACTACCATATTTTGTCACTTAGGTAACTCTGGCAAACCTCCTATACTGATCATCAAAAGTACCCGATGTTACATCTCCCAGACCCCCTAGGTATGGTCTACAGGCTACCTGGAGTTTGAGTTATGGGGGGAAAAACTATGTATCATATCAGCTAAATGATCAGCAGCTGGCCTAATACTTCATGACTATGAAGCAACTATAAAAACTACTTATCCCTTACTTACAGGCTTCTTTGAGTTCATTTATCTCATCATTGAAATTATAACACAATTATTTCTTTTGCTTTCATCACCATCATGATAACTGCTTATCTTTAGAACTTATTTAGGGTTTGGTACACAGTATACAAAGTTAAATAGGTATCAAGATATCTTCCTACTCCTCCACCCCCTTCTCCACTACCCCTACCTCCTCCTCCTAGCACAAAATATAAGAAGTAGCCAAACTAGTATAATTACTCTGCAATATAACTTTCTCCTCCATTGCAACCTATCTATCCAAGACCAATAAACATACACTTACAATAGATGCTAAACTACAAAACTACTAGATGGCTGTAATGCTAGAATTCCTAATGGAAAGTATACTAAAAATTACCTAGGCCCTAGGTACTCTGATAGACCTATCAAACATCAAAGTTAAAGCCATATCTACCATCCTGGAGGGCCACAATGTACACAGCAACTGAGTTGCTACTTTAGATGACAACTTATATGAGATAAGGTAGACCCTCTGAAGTGAAACTACTAATAATGCCCTTGAGAAATCCCTTTAGAAAATTGAAAAAGTGACTAAGCAAGCCTCCAAAAAAGTCAAAAATATTGCTAAACTGAACATCCCCAATAATGTGAAAGCTATAAGCATGATAACACCCCTACAACTACTACATAAGGTAAATTGGGTATAGGTATTCTCCAAGACAAACTAAAAGAGAGCCATAGCCTCCATTCCTCTCTTCCCTGTATAACATAGTAACTAATGCTAGCATGTAAAGTGTAACTATGAGATTATAATTGTCCATACTTATAAGGTTAGTAAGTCTGACCCAGTTAAGTTAAGGGACACTAAAAATGATACTCTATCAGATTCTAAAGAACCTACACCCCTCCACATTACTGCTGCTCGAAAATACAATAAATGCTCTATCATTATCACTACTATAGAAGATAGGACTGTAGCTTCAGTCCTCACCTACTATAATAAAATTGAGGCTACTATCAAAGAGTTCCTCCCTACTGATTCAGTTCACAAGAACCTTAGGTGTAAGAAATACCTCATCTACAATGTCCCCTACTCCTACACTAAATCCATTACAGAAGCCAATATATTCTGAAGGGAAATTAAGCACTTTAATAAAGGTGTTATATTTGTTCAAACCCTATAATACCTGCTCCAAGAAAGTGATTGAACTGGTAAATATATGTCGAAAATCTTTTCCTTCGGTCACACTCTCTAGCAGGTGGCACTATTTGCGAACTTAATCGAATAGCCTAACTAAGAGAGGGAGCGATATATTGCTAAGCGCTGTCAGGGTAACCCTTTATACAGCCATTGAGGTCATCGGTCGCATTCACGTACAAGGACTGAACCAGTAATTAGGCAACCTTACACAGTCAGGGAAAACTTACTTACGCTACAAAACCCATGACCAATCGGAAATTCATGGTATGGAATGAGGTGAGCGGGATTTGAACCCACAACATTGCATGTTACCGCACAATGACACCTAGACAGCTATACCACTAGACCATCCTCACCAGGCAAATATATATCCTCCCTAGTCATCTTAGTCATCGATGACAACAATGAATAATGTATTATACAAGGGCTCACAATCCTCACCTGCACTTGCCAAGTCAAAAAATACATCTCTTTCAACTCAGCTACCCTAAACACTAACTGCCAAGAGTTCAGTCACTACCAAGCTCACTGCTAAAACCCCTTATAATGTAACATATATACCAAAAGGTACTACACCTCTAAGTACACCTGTAGATACCATGAATGCAAGTGAGTAATAAGATGCTGTGACAACACAGTCCTCAAATGTACAAACTACAAAGGAAAATATACCATATCAAACCCCTCTTACCTAGCATTTATCTAACTAAAACCTTAGGCTAATACCTAGAAGGAGGAAACTATGACTATTACCATATGTGGTGTTTAAAATTTTGGTTCTTCTTTTTAGCTTTTGTTTTTCTTTTTTCCTTTAGTAAAGGAATGGGCTTAATGGAAAATAGTTTCTTCTTTTCTTCCTTATGTACTTTTTTTTTGCTCTCTACCTTTTCTTCATAAGAGTGTATTAGTTAGTTATTATAAGGTTCACCCCACTAAGGGATAACTGAAAGGAGGACTGTTTTATAGGACTATTTGTAGCATATATTTTTACTGTACTTGTACATTTTGTGTATTTAGTTTTAAGTCTTTTTCTTTTATTTGGTTCATTCAGGGGAGAAACAGGTAATATGCCATAATTATTAACTCTATGTAGACAGCCTAGGTAGTTATTGAAGAGGAAGGTAGCTATTAAATAGAACTGAACAATTATTATCATCATCATAACTCAATTAACAACAGATACAGGAATAGCCCATCCCCCTTTCCAGATAGTCATATAAATGAAAGACACTAAAAGATATTCCTAAGAAGGGTAATCAGTGATTTAACCTGTAATTGCATAGCCTATTCTTGTATATATTACTTAACTAAACCCATAAGCCAAATGGTTATGACTGCTACAAGCTTAAGCAAAGGATATGGTGAGGAGCTGCAGAGGATTTCTTTTGTATAAGGAATGGGAAATGCAAGCAGCAGGAGTAGAGGATTCATACTATCTTTTATTAGGCAATCAGCTAGAGTGGAGGACTATCCTTTCTTCTCTGGTCATGTCTTTGCTTTTAAATAATTGTAAATGCCCTACTGGAGGAGAAAGGATGTAAAATATCATAATAAGGGAAAACCATATAATGGTGGTAGACTAGTTAGGTAGGTAGATACCCTAATCAATGAAGCTATTATACATTACTAATAGGCATTCATAATAAGAGCTTCTGTTCAAGATTTATCTAGTGTATTCTTATAGGCTTCTCATACCTCTACCTCTACTACCTCTAAAGGATCCAAGTAGGAAAAGATATTTCCCCCTATGTTCTCAGAATAACTCACCTCAGTACTCCCTCCTCATTGAGAATAGGAATGAGAAATTGACCTGAAGGAATAAGCTTCTCCTCCTTATAAACCTCTGTACAAGTTATTAGAAACTAAGCTCCAGGCCCTGTAGGAGTACATTACCCAAACAAGTAAAGAAGGTAAAATTCATCCTTATAAGTCTGCTATAGGTGCTCTTGTCCTTTTTATCAAAAAGGTAGACAGGTCCCTTTAACTATGCATTAACTACTATGGTCTAAACAAGGTCATTATCTAAAATTACTATCCTCTACCCCTAATAATAGAACTACAGGATCATATTATAGCCTTCTATTGGTGCTCTAAGCTAGATCTGAAGAATAGTTATAATCTCATTTACATAGCCAAAGGCAATGAGGAGAAAATAGCCTTTAGGACTAGGTATAGTTAGTTTGAGTACCTAATCATACCCTTTAGTTTGTTAAATACTCCCTCTGTCTTTCATGAAATGATAAATACCATATTCCATATTCTACATCTTGTGATCATCATTTACTAAGATAATATACTTATCTATACAGAAATAAAGGAGCATGAGCATCTAGTCTAGGAAGTTCTCTACTATATAGATAAGAACAAACTAGCCTTGAAGCCCTATAAGCAGTACTAGGTAGTTCATGAAGTCAAGTTCTATGGCTTCATGATTTCTGATAAAGGGGTATCTATGGTAGAGGAATGTGTCAAAGTAGTTCAGGAATGGCCTATACCATTGACAGTCTATAATATTTACTAAGTATCAGGTTTTACTTATTTGTACTAAATCTTCATTAAAGGATTCTCAAAATTAGAAACTCTTATTATAAACCTTACTAAGAATCACAGTCTTAGGGAATCAAGGAAAAACTTATCTTCTATAGTCTATCTTGGTTCACTATGACTATGATCTGCCCCTAGTTGCAGAAACTGATGCTAGTGACTTCACTATTAGAGGTATACTATTATTAATTCCCTGATAGATCCCTCTGACCTATAGCCTTTCATAGTTAGAAGATATATCTACTAGACTAAAACTACGAGATATATAACAAGAATATACTTGCCATAATTGATTACCTCTATGATCAATGGAGTTATTGGTGGTTAGGTTTAGCTTATACAGTAACTGTTATCATAGACTATAAGAGCCTTGAGTATTTTTCCACAACCAAGGTTCTTTCCTAGTGGCAGGTAAAATGGATGAGAAGTTATGTAACTTTGACTTTCATATTGTCTACTTACTAGGGACCTATAATACTAGGGCTGATGCTCTCTTGCACTATATGAACTATACTTATAGAGATAGAGCACCTAAGTAAAGAGCTCCTCTTCTTCAAGAAAGGTCAGTATATCTCTGCTATAGAAAGGTCACTGACTCCTCTATGTCCTATTATTATTGAGGACTTAAAGAGAGCATCTACCTATGACCCTAAATACTAGAGTCATGTTTAGAATCCTATTAAGCACTATTCAGTGTTTGAGGAGCTGTTAAAGTATAATAGCTTAAAGTATGTCCCCTTTTCCCTTTGCATACAGGTCTATGAGTATAGGTATAATCACTATACAGCTAGGTACCTTGGCAAGCATAAGACCTATGAGCTTATCAATAGGGCCTTTTACTGGCCAAATATCAGGAAGGAAGTAGCCTAGTATATGTCCTCCTATGACTAGTGCTAGAAGAATAAGGTAAGGGGACATAAGTCCTATAGTAAACTCCTTTCTCTATAAGTTTCCTACTACCTATATGAATCAATTTCCATGGACTTTGTCATGGACCTCCCCACTTCTGATAGCTTAACATAAAGATAGGTCATTGTAGATTGCTTTATCAACATATTACACTTTCTGCCCTCAGGAACTAATATGACTTCTGAGGTTCTACCCAATACCTTTGTCTATGAAATCTAGAAATATCATAGGCTACCAGCAAATATAGTCTCAAACAGAGATCATAAGTTCAACTCCTTCTAGAAACAATTATTAGACAAACTTGGGGTGAAACTCTCAAAGTTGACTACTGCCTATCCTTATACTGATGGCTAGACAGAAAGACTGAACTAGGTCCTAGAAGTATACCTCAGGGTATATATTAACTTTGACTAAACTAACCAGGTATTCTTCCTACCCCTAGCTAAGTTTATGTATAATAATACCTAGTCCTCCTCTATAGGTTCTTATCCCTTCTTCACAAACTTCAGATATTACCTATTAAAATATACTATAAAATAGGTCATAATCTTTAAAGGCACTGAGGAACTTTAACACTTATGTTCTATTAGCCACCAGAAGCTCCTTAATACTCAAGCTAAGTCAGTTATCTAGTACAATAAGTATAACCAAGAATTTCCTCCACTGACCCCTAGTGAAATAGTACTCCTTAAAAGAGGTAATCTTCCTTCCTATAAATCATCTCATAAGCTGGATTTTAAGCTTACTAGTCCTTTCCAAGTGATGAAGAAGTTTAGAGAAAGAGCCTATAAGTGTAAACTCCTATTTTCCTACAAGGTGTATCTGGTCTTTCATATCTCTCAACTTGAACCTTATCCCATAAGTACTAGCTGCATAGCCTGAATTAGAAGATAGAGAGCAGTACTATTTCATCTAGGAAATATCTAAGGTCTAGTTAGAGTGAAGGTCCATAAAACTCCAGTATTTCATCTTATAGGAAGGGTACTTTAATAATGAGGGATCATAGGAACCTTAGGGAACCTATTTAGGAATTCATCAATTATCACTATCAATACCCAGATGCTGAAATGAAGGCTATAGAATAGGAGGATAGTCTACTATACAAGTAAAGAAGAAGGAACTGAGTAAGCACCCTTCCTTCTAGAATTAGTTGATAATGACAATACTAGAACTTATACACATCACTATATAGAGATCCTCCACTTCAAGCTAGTCTCCTTCTTATAACCTAGAGTTCTTACTCTTCTCACCTAATCTTATAGATAATCCTATATATTACTAGTGATAAACTTCTACTAACCTATTGACCTTGTACATAGGGACTATGCACATCAATAGGGGTATAGCTTTACAGATTATTATGCTAGTAGTCTTTCCAGGTACTATGGCATATGTGGAACTTAGTTCTAGGTCAACAGAAATGTATGTCAGAATCTGTGAGTATATCATCCCTAGAGTGAGCCATAGAACCACATGATGTATGTTATTACAACTGGAATATAAATAAGTAAAGTGAGGTGTTGACAACACTATAACAGGAGACTCATTGAGGATGTAGATGAAGGTATATACACAAAAAGCTTCACAAGAGGGTCTTACTAAGTGAACTCAGATATCTCAACTGGTAAGCTAGAACTGCTTGTGTTTCCTACCTTTATCAATGAGTCAAGACAAAATAGAAAATTTTACCAGAAGCAAAATATATTCTTAATGCTTAAAGATGGTATAAGACTTGAGATGATGGATAGAGAGAGAAGAAGAAACCAAAACACATCGCTGATCTACTCCCTCTTAAAGACCTATTTCTGACTGAGTATCTACTGAGAAACCTTTACAAAAGAAATAAACCCTATCAGAATATTCTATCAAGATTCCTATATTCCTTTATAATTCCTATGAAGAATATCAGTTTTATGATCAGACAATTAGGGTAAGGTTTGGTATGATCATTCAGGACCTTCAGAGATGAACTCTTTAAGTCCTATCCTCTAACAATAGGACTGATTAGCATATTATAATGAGATTAAGGTGACAAGCCTTATTATCATTTGCTTATATCTAAACTTGTGTATGTCATATTGTTTATACCTTACTTTGCTTAGTCAGTACTCAGTGGCAATAACACTTATCATGCGGTTCCATGGCTCATAGCATGATCACTGGTTATAACATACATTCTAGTTGACCTGGAACAAGTTCCATACCTGTCCTAGTACCTAGGTAGACTACTTGCTATAGTTATCTGTAATGGACACAACATATGCAAGATTGGACATTTGTAATTAATGGAAAGGCTAGTTATCTTAATCTAAATATGATATATTAAGGGGCCACATTAATAGAGGACAGGACTTAAGAAGTTTCCCCTCTGAAAGGTATGAATGATCTTGATAATTTAAATGTTTAATTCTTGATCATATAGTTAAATCAACTTCTAAGGAATTGTAAAAAGTCATGAGAAAACTTCATAGGATGTTTTGATAAGGTTCATTTCCTTTGTAAAGTTTCTCAGTAGTTTCTCTATCAGAAATGCAAATTTGAGAGGGAGAGGGTAAGCGATGTATTTTTATTTCTTCTTCTTCTCTCTCTAGCCATTATCTCAAGTCTTGTACTATCTTTAATCCTTGAGAATATTTTTTGCTTTTCCTTCTCAAAAAAATAATCTCTATCTTCTCTAGACTCTGCAATAAAAGTAAGGACATAAGCAGTTATAGCTTACTGGTTGTACTATCTGAGTTTACTTAGTAATACCCTCTTGCAAGGCTTCTTATTCTGATACTTACATTTACATCCCTGATAAATCTCATATCATAGGTAAGGCTTTGATAATGTAACATATATTAGATTAGTTTACATAATCAATGATGAGGCTTGTCACCTCATTCTCATCGTAATATACTAATTAGCTACAGTGCTAGAAGACATGATATAAGGAGTTCTCCCTCTGAAAAGTTATAAGTGATCTTGTAAATTGAAAAGCTAATTCTCAATTACAACTTAATCCTCTTCTAGGGAATTAATGAAAACCTGTAAGGATTCATGATGGATTGTTTTCAATATGGTCTTTTCCCTTCTTAAATTCCTTAGATATTTCTCAGTCAGAATTAGGTATTTAAGAGGGGGTAGATAAGCAATATATTATATTTTTCCTTTTTTTCTCTAGCCTTTATCTTATGTCTTGTACTATCTTATAGCCTTACAAATATATTTTACTTCTCTTTTCTAAATAACATTATTCTCTCTCTTGACTCTATAATAAAACTAAAATCACAAGTGGTTCTAAATTGCTGGTTATTAATGTTTAATATCTTAGGAGGTAGAATAGCTTAGAAAAGTTCCTACAGGCATGAAGCTATAAGTATTACTGATTGAACTCAGATATCTCAACTTATTCTTCTCAACTGATTAGGGTATTTCCTACATATAATAAAGAGATAGAATAGAAATAATAAAGTTATAAAGATAATGTAAAATATATTCTTAAGACTCATTACTAGTCTCGATGCTAAAGAAGGAAGAAGGAAAGACAAAGGAATATCTAATATACCTGATATTTATATCTCTTTCTATCAAAAGAAATCACTTATAGATAACTAAGGAAATAGAAGGCATTATCCATAACAAAGTCTTGTTCACTAATCACTATTCTTGTATGGCATAGAAGACCCTAAATCTCATATAGGTAATGATTAGCAATATATGAGTAACAGATTACCATGACCTCTGATTTATCATATCCTCTTACTATAACTAGCTCGATTGGTTACGTCTCCTATTCAGCAAATGTGCATAAGTCCTTATATTATATGCCGATGTTCTAATCATATGTAGTTATATGGATATTACCCTGCCATAGATCATCACTCTAATATACTGTATAAGAGGTATTATGTGTAAGTGGAATAAGGTAGATCCATACAAGTCAGGTAGAGCCTAGTAGCTGTGATATGTGTAATACTTACTAGTTGCATTCTAGGTAGTAGTCTATTATTATGCAACTATATAGTACCTTGGAACTGTAACACCACTTAAGATATCTTAGTTTACTTAGTAAGACCCTCTTGTAAAAATTCTCATGCCTATACTTATATCTATATCCTTTATGAGTCTCTCATCATAGCTACTACTAATTCTAGTGTATATTCCCCCTATATTTGTAAGTATATATTAGTGCTTACATATACTTTAAAACCTCCTGCAGTAATATAGAGTATAAATGTAAAGGTTAGTAATATAAGGGGGGGGGGAAATTCATTTTATTTTATCTTTACAACCCTGAATGGGTCATTTAAAAGAACTTCCTTATGTAGCTATTAAAAGCTATGAACAAAGATAAAAAGGCAGCTGACTTAAGGTTGGTACTTCAAGGTCTACAGTCAAGATAAAATATATGTAGTTTCCCTGAATCCTCCTTACTTACATGTAATAAACTAAAGAAGAGATAGGGTAGAGAGTAAAAGAGCAGCAGGAAGAGAAAACACTAAATAAAGAAATGTGACTAGTGGAAAACCCAGCAACCTACCATGTAAAAACCAGCAAAAGGACTTAATTGAGAAACAAAAGAAAAGCGGAGGGAAACTTTTTCCTATCTCCAGCAAGGCAAACCTTACAACAACTGGAAGGGATCGTAGTAGAAGTGTAGAACACTAACTAAAGAAAAGGAGAAGAGATAAGACAAAAGAGAAAACACAATCTAAACTCATAATACATTTCCAATAAGGGAATAATGAAAGTATAAAAGCGATGAAATATGAAGGGACCATAAGTTTCCATTCCCTCTTCTATCATAGCATAGAGATTCTTTACTCACTTGTTGATATCAGTTGAAGATTTCATGTAAATAGTGTAAAGTGGGTCATTAGTATATTAGGCAGTATCGTAATTGGTGTACTTAAGTACCATATGTTCGCATTATCATCCACAACATTTATATTCTGTATTGCTATAGACGTGTTCAAAGATAGTGTAGCATCTACCAAATAGGTAGTAGTAGAGGAAGGAGGTGCACTTCAGTTGGTGATGACTGAAGTGGCAACAGAGGGAATATAGGACTTTCTATATTTCCTCATTTCTTTTTTCTTTAAACTGTACTTACTTTCTTTCCTTTTACTCTACTAGTTGTTATAAGGTTTGCCTTGATAGAGAGGAGTAGGAGGGTATTTTCCTATACTGTAGTTTGATATTACTTGTAGTCATATAAATACTTGTTCCTGCTATAGGCATGATTTAGTGGTATGGTTTCTTTGATATTATTTCATTTGTTGTAAGAGGAGGATTCTGAGGGTGATACACCATACTTATTTACTGTATGTAGATGAGCCCTAGTTATGTAGTTATCTGAAATTGAACTGGATAATAATCATCATTACCTTACAATCTTAGCTCTACTTTATCATTATATAATTTATAAATTTACATAGAAATATAAAAAAAATAGTATTATATAAATTATTACACATCTTGTGTCATATATCCCATATAGTAAGTACTCAGCATTTCATGTTAGGCTTAGGGGTAGTGTGTCACATTGGAAATGAAAGCCTCTCACATTCTCGCCTTAGCTTTGCCAACACCGATTCCAGCTTTAGAATTCCAACAAATCAGGAGCGTAAAATGTCACCAGCATCTGTTTATAGTATTTAGAAACAAGATTGGGAAGGAATAAGCAAGATCTAGCCATGGGGCTATGCTCTAAAACCACCCCACTTCTCCCTCAGTGCCGGGTAAACCCCTCCCTCTTATACGGTGCGGGCACTTAACAACGTACAATATTTTAGTTGATTACACTCCTGCATGGAAGTATTTATTACTCAGTAAAAAGACATGCGATCCAGTTTTTTTCAATGTAGAATTGTTCCTTTTGATCTGCTCTACAAAGCTACATTTTCAAAATTAAAAATAGTCAATTCGTTGGTGAGTTATAAGCATTCAAAGTTGGACCATTTTGTATGGTAAGCGCCTCCTAAGTCCGGCAAAAGTTCTCCCAGAAATGCCAAGTTCCCATACAAATTTTTGCCAAGCACCCATAGAACATGCCAAGAATGTTTCTTGCAGGGATTGTGATCGGCATTTCCCAACATCCTTCTAAGGCCAGTTTTGGAGTTTTGGGCTTTTCCAGATGGCGTATTCTCCAAGATTTGAGGGGGAAAAAAAAAAAAAAAAAAAAAAATTCGGCGTGTAACTTTACCCCTGCAATTACTTACTTAGGTTTAGTCTTTTTCTTAATGCCAATGGCCGCCTATGTCGGTTCTTGAGTGCCCGTACCATACACACGACGCGACCCGTTGTTTTAACCCTGCGCTACATCTTTGTGTTAATTACATTTTTACAAAACAAGTAAATCCTCAGACAACCCCTCGCAATCTCCACGCAAACTCCATCTCCAACCTTTCTTGCGCATACGGTCCTTCTCGAATCTCCGTCATGATGTCTGTCCCCGGTGGAAAGTCGTGCTCAAAGATAGGTTCTCCAGCACCTCTCATATTCGCAAGAACCGACTGGCGGAAATGCCACCTCAGAAGTTGCTCGGATACACGGTGTGGATTTGCAGAATCCCGACAGACAGCATCGAGGATACGACCATCTAAGCCCAGGTTATCGTCGCCAAACACCACGATTTTATAATTGTCCTAGTATGAATTAGTATCAATAAACTATCCGGTCGATCAGAGACTCACGTCTGGGTTCACCGAAATAAGGTATTGATCGAAATCCTGATGAACGGTGGCCTGCAGCAGAAAGCCATTCTGCAGCGAGTTGATCTTTGAAACTCCATTTGTGTTGTCCATGTCCGTGATCCACTGACCGTAATCGTGCTGGACCCAGTAACTTTCACTCTCAAGAGGAAAGATATATGCTGCTTCAAAACCAGTCCAGGAACCACGATAAGCCCCCCTATTCACAACGCCCGATATGACACATCTCCCATCGCGAGCACGGATCCCTTGACAAAAGGCATCTTCCCGCCCAGAGATGCTGTGTGTAATGAGACGATGCACCCATGGCTCATCATTGACATTAATACAACCTGTTTTTAAAGTTAGTGGGTGGTTGAAACTTCCACTCAGCGAGCACCTACTGTCGCAATAAACATCATACTCTCCTGGTTGCAGCGGGTTGTTCGTTATCGTTACGACATGGCCTGAAGTTCTTTCTTGAACGTGTAGAGGAGTCTCTGTGGGGAGTAGGAACCAGAGCATCTCGAGAAAATTCGCCTCCGTGACCGACCCATTCTGGATGAGTCCGCCCAAAGCAACGCTGGGCTTTGAAGCATCGTAAAAGTGCACATTGCGGCCGAGGGAACGATCGATAGGCATTGAGTGAACTCCGTCTATGCTATATCTATCTATCGGGTGGTGGGGTTGACAAAACGCGACCGTGGCCAAGCCTCACGTTACCCTTTTTTTAACCCTGCGCCACTTCTCCGTGTCATCGTTGCGCCAAGCTTCACTTGCAGCGTTCCGGGCATAATCCCTACACCCGGGACGTTCTCATAAATACTGCGTATTTCCTAGGAATTACTGTGTACAGTACGTTCCGGGCGCAGGGATTAGACCCAGAACGAGGCTTAGCAGAACGAGAGTACTAGGTACGGAAAAAAGTGATCGCAATGCATAAGTGGCGATGTCACTGCGCCTGAGTGGATGAGTGACTTTGCCACTGCCAAGACGGGGTCATTTATTGTTGTAACCAAGTACTACGGCGCCACAAAGTAGTGCAACGGAATTATTATGTAGGAGGATTTCTCCTCGTGCTGGGTGAAATTTGGGTTTAGAGCATAGCCGCGTCGGCTGCATCTCGCTTATTCCTTCCCCAGTCTTGTACGAATTAAAAATATAAATTTGATTTCCCCCCCTCGTGCTGGGTGAAAAGGGGTCAAGCCCGCTCAACCTTTTGTACAGCAAAGCGACATCGAACGAAGATACGTTTACGGAGAGTGTTTTGAAATGTCTATTACGGAGGATGGAAAGAAGATTGTTGCGGAGCAGTTGGTACGACAGCTTGGGCCAGAGTTTATATCGAAGAGACCAGGACAGGGTGGAAAGAAGTTGTCTTATGCGGAAGGATGTAAGTTGATAAGGATAGCTAATAGGGTATTTGGGTATGATGGGTGGAATTTGAGTGTTAGGGATGTTACGATTGATTTTCTGGATAACGTTAATTGGGGACTTTGGAATATTGGAGTTACTGTGAAGGTGAGGATTACTTTGAAGGATGGAGCTTATCGTGAGGATTTGGGGTACGGAGTAATGGATAATGCTCGGACAAAGGCTCAGGCTATGGAGAAAGCGAAGAAGGAAGGGACGACTGATGCGATAAAGAGATGTTTTCGGCAATTTGGAGATGTTCTTGGGAATTATGTTCACGACAAGGGGTATTTGGAGAAGATTGATCGAGTTAAACCTGGGTTTGCGAGGATTGAGTTTGATGAAGATGCTCTTTATCGTCTTTCGGTGAATGAGAAAGAGAATTGAGCAGGCTGAGGGAAGGAGTAAGAAGAGGCAGCGAATGAACGGAGAGGTTAGTGTGATTGTTTTATAGGAGGTTTATTCTAAACATTTTTTTGTTTTAGTCCTTAACCAAGAGGAAAAATTTTCCTGCCGAGAATGGCCTCCAAATTTTTCGTCATTATGGTGCTTTCAAAGCAATTAAGTTAAAATGGCAATTTTTAAATTTTTTTTGGTTCGAATTCCCTATTCTTGCACCCCTGAAAATTGCTTCCATGATAAAAACTACAATGGCAAACAAACTACAGACCTGCATTGCAAGGATGCCGAATCGGAGGGTTTTCTATGCGTCTCAACAGGCACCAGGAAAGCAAAAATCACGTAGATACAGAAGTGGACAAGGAATTGAGGGGAAACTCAAGCTATTATTTAGTCAGTTGGGACATGATGCGTTCTGGAAGGAATCGTGCAAGAGTATTTTAACAAAATTTGCTGAAGCCGAGAGCAACCCCGAAATATATATAACCTTACAAAAAAAAAATTTTTAAAAAAAAGGAAAAAAAACTAAAAGCAAAAAAAAAAAAAAAAAAAAAAATTAAAAGAAAAAAAAAAAAAAAAAAAAAAAAAAAAATTGTCCCAGCACATCTTCGCTACCGCTGAGCAAAGGCTTGCTTAACGGACAGCGATGTCAAATCTTGTTTTGAACCACTTCACGGTATCAGCCGGGGTGATTTGGTGAGAAGCATCAATATGGCTGCTGCATCTTCTACGCTTGGCGACACGCAAGCCAGAGCGAGACCTAATCAGAATAAGTCATCCCTAGTGTCACTATCCCTTGATTTTTCTTTTTCTCGTACCAGAGGTGAAACACACATTACGCAGCGAAAGTCCATTCCGTAAATACCGATGGAAGGATCCCTAAGTCGATGTGCTCGGAGATGCCGAATCCAAAGTTTCCCGTCTCCGAGAAGTATTTCTTAAGGAATTCATACTCCTTCACTCTGAGGACTCTTTCAAGTATTTCATCAGCTTTGGAGCCACGAACCGCCACACGAACAGATCTTTCCACCGCGACGGATGCCAAAGGTGCGGACGGTATAGCGAGCCTTGCCTATTTCCCAACACACGTTAGCGAATTGACTTTTCTTTTCTTTTCTTTTCTTTTGCTTTTTTTTTTTCTATTTTTTTTTTGTGGACAGTTTACATTACGGAGATAAAGAGCGAGTAGAGAGATACTATAAACCGGTGTCTGTCCACAGAGCTGTTCGAGAACCTTGCCGTTAGGCTAAGTCTGTCTCCGGATTCCCCGACGGATATGTTGAGACCTGATGCAAAAAAAGCGAGAAGATAGGCCATCAGCATCGCATTCACATCCATCTCCGAACCTCTTCCACTCTCGCATAACGAGAGGAGTGGAAAATGCTAAACCATCAACAGTAGACCTTCATATACTCCCGAACCTCTTCTGATTTCGCAGACTAGGGGAGTATAGTTTGAGCTCACCAAGTTTCTCAACACGGAGCCCTCGCATGGAGATTGGCCCTTTCGTTCCTCGAAACTTCGATTGCCATTTTCTTTTTGTCTTCTTGTGTCCTCATGCGGTGAACCCGCAAGAATGTGCGGGAGAAGGAAGGAGAGACGAAGAAGGAGCTCGAGGGTCGTATTTGTCTCGTTTTTGTCAACTGGAACCGCGCTAGGTGGTCATGACGGTCAAAAAAAAAAAAAAAAAAGAGTCGAAATGACACGTTCATTGCCGTTGGGTAGCCATCTCGGGACACATAACGTCATGAAGGAGAGTTTAGGCGAAAATTTTTTGCGGGACATGGAAGCGGTTTGGTTTTTTTCTGGTACAACTCCATAACCATGAATATATAATTCAAATTATAAAAAAAGCAAAAGAACGAAGGAAAGGAAAAAATAAGTAAATAAATAAAGAATAAAGAAAAAACCCGCGCGCTTGATGTCTCCAGATCAATTTCTGCCGTTGAGGTTGTTGGATGTAACCGCTTCAAATTTGTTATACGAAACGCAGTTACTCTGCCGAAACTTACCGACGGTTTTTCCAGTGTCACTGCTGTTCATAAAATTAACCCTTTCAACAATCTGATCAGGGAGAAGTAAACCCAATGCCAAGCCCACAAACCCCAATTTGCTGGCAGATAGGGCTTGCCCTGATACTGCATACTGACTAAGCAATCTTGTGCTAAAACATGGTGGCAAAAAAATTCACATAAAAGGGCACCCTCTATAGGCCTCTCTTTAAATATTAGGCTTCCTCTCTACTTCACTCTTAGCAAATGAAGGTACATATCTAATGCTCCTACAATGTGTAACTATGTCCTTGCTCCTCATCGAGTATAAATACCCTATGTACATTGCAAGTGATAGAAATATAAAGATAATTGCATCTCTACTTCACTCTGATCTGCTGCTCTTTGATATGTTTTTGCTTTTAAATCAGTGTAATCGCCCTGCTAGAGGATAATAGTAGATATAAAACTCTTAATGGAAATAAATTGCTCTCTACTTCACTCCAAATCTCAAGTTTCTAAAGCTACTTTTCTCTACATAAAACTTTATTATTACTACCACTAGAATAAATTTTTCTTTAAAAAATAAAAAAACAACATAGTACCTATACAATGACAGGCCAATAAATGTCTAAGGGTGCTATACATGACTAAAGAAAAGCCTTTTATGAGCTACACTATACCC
>JABYPW010000564.1:0-23844 GCA_016880775.1 Phymatotrichopsis omnivora | reverse complement strand
GAGAAGAGAAGAGAAGAGAGGAAGAGAAGAGAAGAGAAAAGAAGAATAGAAAAAAAAAAAAAAAAAAAAAAAAAAAAAAAAAAAAAAAAAACTAAGTATGCATCGCTCCCCATGCCTTGAGAACATCAGAAAAATCATAAAAACAAAGGATTTCCCGATTCCTCTAGGAAATCAAGAGGAATTTACGTAAAAGGAAAAATTAAGGGAGGAAATAAAAACAAGGGAAAGAAGTATGTATATTTATAAGAAAAGAAGGGCAAATAGGCGTGAAGATAATGAATACTTCAGGTTTTAGAGACATATTTATTATTCAGTTAATGATCGCCAAAAGACGTCCATAGAACGAATAATAAAAAGATGTGACAATTGAGAAGTACCCAAGGCATAAATTCTCGAGCTATACATTAGACGTTCCTATACGACTTTCCTAATCGCCCATCGAGACTTGTCCCACCATCGGATTTAGAAAAGGACTCAAAAGTAGCTCATCGGCGGTCGGTCGTTTTACATGATCCAATTCGAATGTTTGGCCCAGGAATACCTTAGCCTCTGCTGTGCTTTTCGGCGGGATTGCGGGAGCGGATCCACAAGAACCAATCTTGAAGATTGCTTGCATCTGAGAGCAATCTGGGTATGGATGGCTACCCGTAAACATCTCAACTACGAGGCATCCTAGAGACCAAATATCGGCTTTGAGGGTGTAAGAGGTTTGCTTCACCACTTCAGGGGCCATCCAAAAGACCGACCCTTGCATAGACGGCCTGTGGCTTCCAGATTCGACCTTTTTGGAAATACCAAAGTCTGAGATTTTTATGCCACCTTTATTGTCAACTAAAACGTTGGCGCCCTTTATGTCGCGATGGATGATGTCTTTGTTGTGAAGATATGCTAGACCAGCCAAAATCTGCCGAACAAAGCTTCGGATCAAGGGCTCTTTGAGTGGCCCATAGTTATTGAGCAAAGCGGCAACTGACCCTCCAGGAACATATTCCAAGAAAATGTTGAGGCAGTTATCTTCAGAACTAGATCCAAGATATTGCACAATGTTCTGATGCTGTAGTTCCTTCAGAAGTTCGATTTCCCTCTGCAACGCATCGACCATGCTCTTCTTCCGCGAGTCCTCCTTGGATCCCGATGGCATTTCGACTTGTTTCACAGCCATAAGCTCCCCTGTTAAAGCGTTCAAGGCCAGAAATACACTTCCAAAAGAACCGGACCCAATAAGAGCTCCTTTAATCCACCTAAGCCCCTCCCAATTGTCCTCCATATAGTCTTCATCATCTTCTTCTTCGTCTGAATCGTTTGGAATCAAGAGTTGATTGATTAGATTCGCCTGAGCATCCATATCTGTTGCTGGAGTGCTGATAGTAGTATGTGTATCCAGGTAGCCACTGATATTGCTATCCGTATCCGTCACTATAACGTTGACCGAATCTCTCATGGAATTTCCGCTTCCACTGTCAAAGGACATGTAGCTCTTCCTCTCGGGGCCGATCGGAGATTCCCCATCTTCGGGAACTGCTCCCAATGAATCTCGGTCCGAAAAAGAGGCCGAAGGAAGCATTGATTTCCGAATTGACAATGGCCTGCTCGGTTTGTTCATTGATAAAGAAGGCAATTGAAAAGAAGTGGCTGCACTTGCACTCAGCCATGCGTCCCCAACGCTAGGAACAGGAGGTGCATCACTAAGGCTTGATGCATAGCTTTTAGTGGTGGCTACGCTTAGACGGCTATTGTACTTGCTCATTCTCCTGGAACGTCTCACGGAGTTGCGTACTGTTCGTTCAAGGACTTTCTGCTCGTGATCCGGGAAGTATTCGGCAAGATTAGAACTAATCAATTCGCTGGGAGGTCGTTGCCCAAAGAAAGCGGTAATTTTTTTCGAGTGAGCTTGTTTTCGGGTTAGGGTCGTAGGCGAATCTCGGCCATCTCTCGGGGATGCCGGAAATCCAGCTGACACCGGAGATAATTGCTCGGAAAAACTCGTCGGTGAAGTCGGTCGAATTTCATGAGGTGACTGACCAGTCAAGGCCTTGATTTTGGGTTTGCTGGCGTTCTCTTGGATAGCATCTGCTGCTTTCTCGCGTGCCGTTTCTTGCCTAGCAATTTCCTGTGCAGCTATAAATTCGACAGACATCGGGGATGGTGGAGAGCCTTTCCTTCGGAGAATAAGTCTCGCACGTTCTGGACGGGTCGTATCATTAGATATCCGGAAAAGTTCCGCGTCGCTGAGAAGCTTCCAAGGTTCTCTCTCTTGATCCTCTGAAACGCTGTATATGGCCCAACACGTCCAGAGTTCTCCAATCCCGAACTTTTTTAGAATCCTTTTCATAATCGTTTCCGGCGTGCTGCAACCACTGATTTCGATAACACGGTTCCCAACCTCACCGAACACCCTTATGCAGTTCTATCAAAAGATCTCAATATTAGAATTTACTTGATATTTTTTTTTAATTTTTCAAAAAAAAAAAAAAAAAAAGTATTGAATGACCCACCTGTCGGACATTATCAAGGCTCATAATGCTTACCGATGGCTTATGGTAATATTTTCCATAATTCGGTGAGCCAGTGAGAGGATTTCCGATCCTGTAGTCTGCGTAAGGGGTTCTGGGTGTTCTAGAATGCGATGAAGTAGAAGCAGAAGTCGGGGGATTGTTGAAATAATTGTTAGATCGTGAACTTTCAAGCGGGGGGCTTGTAACGTTTCTGGAATTCGAAGGACGCTGGAAAGAGCGAGAGTATTCAGTATCTGTCGGACTCTCGGAACGACCATAAACATTGCTAGTAAGGACATTTCCACCAAGCTCGCTGCCACACGGTTTCGAATTTGAATGACGCTTATTTTGCGGAGGTGTTAAATGCTGCTGCGATTGTGCAGCTACAGATTGATAGCTGGCAGGGCTGACGCCATCTAATGCTGCAAGAGTATCCTGTAAAAGTTTCTGATGAGCCTTCTGCACTATAAATGGGGTATGATTTCAATACCCTATTGCGCTTCTTTCCACTACCAAATAATTTTGCTCGTAAGTTTTTCACGGCTACGGATATACGCACTCTGTCCCCAACCTTGTTTATACCTAACTCCTTCAGAACTGAGGCATCGCATTCGAGTAGAGCTTCCCCGGTGATATTATTTTCTGCAGAGCGCGGAGTCAATAAGTTTCTTGGGACGGATAAACTTGAACCAAACTAACTTTCAAAGAGATTCTCATATTTGGCGCAACCGATAGATTTTAGCCATTCGACAACCTTGCTCTCATCCCATGATCTGCACACATCAAAACCTATTGTTAGTAAACCGTTTAGAAAACCTTCGCAATGAACATGGTGCAGGTGTCCTTTGTGTGTAGAATACGAAAAAAGTATGCCTTACCGAATATCTTCAAGCAAGCTCGGTCCATCCGAAAACTCCGAATTTGTCGGCGAGGGCTGTGAGAGCAGCGAATTCGCAGAAGGCGGGGTTGAGTGGTGGTGCGAGTTTGTTAAGGGTTGATGTACATATTGACTCTTGGATGCGAGGAGAGCCATAGTCGTTTTCCACCAACAGCGCAGCCTCCAGGTGAAGCTGGAAGGAGGAGAAGGGTGAAATTAAATTATGACAAAAGCGAAAATGCACGTACAAAGTCGCACGTACAGCCCTCCTCAGGCAAAGTCTAGAGTAGAGGACAAGGAGACCAGAACACTTTCTTTCCCTCGCTGAACGGTTGGGTTTGTTGAGACGTGTTTGAGGTGTGTAGGAAGAAAGGTAAAGGGTGTGTGGACGAGAGTAACGTTGACTTGCTTGCTGGCTATCCTCTTTCCCTTTTCTTTTTCCTTCCTTTTTCCTTTACTGTTCTTTACTTTTTCTTTTCTTTTCTTTCTTTTTTTCTTCCTTCTTTTCTTTTCTTTTCTATTTTCTTTTTTATTTATTGTTCCGACCAAAAGCCAAATCGTTTGGATTGCAACAGTCGGTATTAGCGACAACGGCAGGTACCAGACAGAAACGGCACCCTGCTGTGGGTGAGACGCACAGAGCAAGGAAGAAAAGATAGCGCAACGCGGGGAATGCGAAGAGAATAAAAAGCTGAAAAAAAAAAGGAGGACTCGCAGAGTCGAGGCGGAAGAAAGAAGGCTAGCGGAGCGTACGAAAGCACGCAAGCAAGCAAATGAGCGATGGGATGAAGCAAAGGCAGCGCGGTGACGAGGGCAACGGTGAAGGATGAGGAAGTCGGGCACAATCAATTGGAAGCGCCAGCAGCCGGGGGTTGGGTGGGCTGTTCGGCGGTTACAATACTTCACGCTCTGCGTTTCAGGTTGTGCGGGCCCATGCGCCCCTGAAACCTTCGCACGCCAGCAGCCAGTGCTGAGTGGTTGGACGCCGCCAGAGCGAACGAAGTGGACAGGAGCCGCAGGGGAGAACGACCAGCCAGCGGCCCAGCGCTGCCCAAGTCAGCCTACCCACGCGGCACCCGTCATGATGGTTGGTCGTCTTTATCCGAGTAGCAATGAGCCTGTCTCTCAACAGCAATCGCTACTGCCCATGGCTCTCACCCCTCTTTCTCATCCGTTGCTGGTCGAGCCGGAAGGTTAGTAGCATGTATGCGGTATGAACAGACAGCTATCACTCGCATTTTGTCCTCGATGTGACGATGTCGACCTACATATGCTGGGCGCGTGTGTGGTCAGTCCCATCGGCCCTGAGCTCGCTCGATTCGAGCACAATGTATCTACACATCCATGCTACACTCATTCCAAATACGTAAAGGTACGTAGTTACAGAATGCTCTCATGCAGGAGTCCCGGAATCGTGGTTCACCTCATATGTGGAGCAAAGAATGCGAATCACCGAAAAGGAAGCAAGAAGGTACCATGGGGAGGCTCCACTGTTGCGGTTGCACTCTACTAAAGTAACGTATTCTAGACTCTGAGAGTCCGAGGAGCTTGCACTGCCATCGGATCGTGTAAAGGTTGCGACAGGACGCCTTGCAAGTCGACTTTAGATCTGGATCCCCCAAGCGGCTGTTTCAGCGCCATCATCTTTGGATTCCCGCTCAACTATTAATAAAGTATAGAGGCAAATCCCGCGGAGATAGGGAATGTTGGAGGCAGATCCGTGTTTCTTCGATTTTTTTTTTTTTTTATTTTTGAGATCGTAGTCCATCTGATACTGTGGTTATTGTAATTGCGTCACCAGCCGGGGCTCCGCGTAACCCTTTTGCCGACGCATAAGCCTCGGCATGAAATGGTCCACACATCACAGACCCTCTCCAATTTCGGTTCCGATAAAGGATTTTCTGTGGTAGAGTGAAAGAGAACCCCCAACAAGTCACAAAAAGCGAGGTCTCACAATCCTTCCTAAGGTTGAATTTTTGAACGTTCAGCAGTCTACGTAAACACCTTTAAATATCGACCAGAGCAAAGTGTGCCGACTCACGACAAGTTCCGTCAACAATCCAGCTGTAATTGCAAGAATACTGCAGGTAGGTAGCTTGCATATTTTCCAATTTGAACCGAGTTTACTTACCATTGTATATATTCATCCTACCGACGTCATAATCAATCAATCATGAATGAGCGAGATTGATGCTACGCAACAATCCCGCGTCTAAGATCTTTGGTTTGGAGCCTGGGGTATTTTGAGGCTTGGTGTTAGGTGGTTAATCTTGAAGTTTCATCAGATTCCCAACTCTAAATCACAACGACGTTGTACCAAACGAGTAACAAGGATACAAATGGTCGAGTTAGAAGCGTGACGTGAGCAAATGGCGTTATGATAGGTTCTTCCCATTTCCGTAACTGAAATTGATTCATGCGATATCACTCGACGGTCGCCAATGGAAACCCACAAGTATTGCACCGAAGTTTTCTACAAAGTACTTATTTCAATGCTTTTCAAGATTTCCTCCTGTGACTTAAGTTGGATGAAACCAAGTTTCCATCTTTCTAGGTTTGCACCGCCTACAATGGTTGTTATACAATTGCGAACAGCACGGGATCTTTGTGCGGCGGCGCGGGGTCGGCTTGGTGGGGACTGAGATACGGTGGTAGATCATAGGCAAAACATAAAGCAAACCTCTTAACGAAGGAATGGTGGGGTACTGATTTGCGTATGATAGTATCGCTTCAGGGATGGTGAAATATGAAACACGAAGCTCGTCGCAAACAACACACGCCAAGGACACCGAGCAAGACGCTTGCCCGAACACAATGAACCCACGCCGTCCAGAGTGCTTGGAGCTATGTAGCCTTGCACCAGCATTCCACAGGCTGACCCATGCATATCATAGGCAATATTGATAAGAAAATAAAATTTATTAAGGACACACGTGTGGAAAGTATTCCATTTATTCTATTTTAACGTTAAGGGTATAGTTTAGCTCTTGCAGAGAGGAGATTTAAAGCAGTGAGAACCTTAGTACTATGTTAGTCGGCGAGGTAGTCGTTATGTGTCATTAGCGCATCATTTTTGTTGGCCAATGCCGTTTTCTGTGGAATGGGGGATTTCACACCATATAGAGAGTAGCACATTCCTTTATTCGGTTTCAAAATAGAGATTTTGCATTTTTTTTTTTTTTTTTTTTGTTTGGCATATGCCAGTAAATAAAAAACTTTTTATATTTGCACCCTTCCACTTGCTAGTTGTTGGAAGGAGGAGGGGGGGGGGATTCATTTTTATTCTTACAACCCTAAAGGGGTTGTAAAAAGAACATCCTCATGCAGCTAAACTAGCTTTAGAGTAATGAGAAAAAATCTCCTCCCTAAAATAGAAAAGTAGTACAAAGAGAGAAAGATAAATAAAATTAAAACTGCAATCTCAAATCCAAATCATCATAAGTAGGTACACCCTCCTCTGCAAGAAAATTAGATAAATAATAAGAAGAATGTAAAGAAGCTAAGAAAGTAGAAGGGGGAGATACTGATCCTTTAGTAGGAGGCAGTGCTATAAGAGTATTCCATTCTAAGTAAAGCCTGTATAGAACATAATCACACTATATACTAGGTGGGGAAGGAGGAGAGGGATATGATGGGGTTTACTTAGGGGTAGAGAATGAACTAGGATAGCCACTTATAATTTGTAGAGATATAGTTAGTTTAGGAGTCCTACTCTATTATGAGTAATGTAGTAGGTAATTTACTATATTTATAACTTAAACTAGAACATCTTTTCAAGGTCTCTAGGTCTTAAGATATGGGAATTTAGATTCCTTTGGTCACTATTGTATAGATAGGGCATGTACACTCAATTAAGAGCAAAGATATAATCATATAAATAGGAGCCTTAGGATATACCTTTATCTGCTAAGTACTATCAGGGTAACCTTTATATGGTAGGTCTTAAGATATATTATTTATATACTTTATCCTATGCTAGGCATTCAAGGATAGCATGTTGTAAAGTTTTATAGTGTTAATAATACTAGGTGTACATATGATAGCTATGTCCCTAAGATATAGCTATTGATAAGTGTGAGTATTATAAGGCCTTCTGAAAGATTCTCATTACTATTTAAGGTCTAAGATAATAAATCTAGTTTTTATTAAGGGATATTTCTTCTAGGTCTTTAAACTTTTCAGTTATTATATACTCCTAGTTATCTATTATTCATTATAGGATTTTTCATATTATATCATCTACTAAATATAGTGATAGTTGAATGTCCTTAGGTTTAGCATTGCTATTGAAACATTTAACAACTTCAAGGTATATAAGTATTTATTATAGAATCCTCTCTAGGTAAAGAAGGAGGGGGAAGGATTCTAGTGATAAAGAACTCCTTACTATTCTATACTTAAACTGCAGTTTATATAGTAGTATAATATTAATATTTGATTACTTAATTTTCTTTTAGAATAGATACAATTCTATATCCTATCTTTAAGTGATGTATATTCTAGTCTTGTATTATTGTAACCAGTAGGTAGGTTTTAGGAAGTACTAATATCAATAGGTAGTTATCTGTTATCTACAATAGCTATATGATATCCTAGTTAAGGATGTACACTTCCTAGTTATTAGGGGGGGAGGGGTGAAATTCATTTTATTTTTCTTTATAGCCCTATAAGGAGCTATCTATAAAAACCTACTTATGTAGCTATACTACCTATGAAAGAAGTCAAAGATATCTATTTTAGATGATAGCTTGAAGTGAAAAATAATATGTATAGTAATAGCAAAAAAGTGATAAGCTGATTTTTTAATTATATAAGCTAGTAATATTCCTATTATTTCTTTAATACTATAGTGAGAGTTATTCAACTATACAAAGTGACTATAAAAATTTATGTTTATTTGAAAGCATAGATATAATAGATTAATAAAAAATACATCAATATTTTATAGATCCTCCTAATACCTTTATACATAAGCTTACCCTATCAGGTATAGTTTGCACTACTTTTCTATTTGTATTAGAGAAGATGTATTCTAAAAACTCCATATCTTTAACTAGCTATAAGAGGATGCTCTTTATATAGTTACTTATTCAACTATAAGAATAAAAATAAATTACCCCCCTCCTCCCTCTATTAGGCATAGTAGGCTTCTTTGCACCTTTATACTACCCCCTAAATTATAAGTTCTCAGCTATTAGTATTGTCAAAATACATCATTAACTATTATGACCATATCATATAATATAACATATTTTGCTCCCCCTTTCCCCCCTCCTCCTACCCTCTTACATGAAATAATACAATAAGTAGTCTATATGTGATATTATCAGATTTACTAAGCTTCCCTAAGTAACTTTGATGCTAAAAGAACTGGGACGTCGACTCAATTAAGAGCATACAACATAGTGTGATATTATCAGAAGCTTCTCTAACTCTGATACCTCTACTACTATTATTGAGAATTAGAACCGACAGCAGTTTATACCTATTAGTGATATCAGGGCTATTTAGACCTACTTTACTTAGGCTTAACTAGAGTTCCTTCCCTCTACCCTCCTATCCCTTGTACCCTCTATAGGTAAGATCTAGGAGATACTCTCTACTCTTACCACTAGCTAATAATCTATCATATACTACTACTATAGTATGCTCTAGTAGAGTTATTACCTAAACTTTAAACAACTTAAGTAGGAGACATAGTGACAATATGCAAGACATATCCTTACTTACACATTTACAATTATATCTACATCCTAATAGCCAGTAATACCTAAATAGGTACCTATGCTAGGCAATACCTCTACCTACTATACTATACCTAAGAATTTACCTGTACCCTACATATTTCTCATAGCCCAAACCTAGCAAATTATAGGAAGAAGTAAGCAAATGTAAATGCCACCAATATAGCTTAGTAAGAGTCAGTATAGCTAACCCCTCTTCCCTAACCTAGTTAACATCAGCTAGCATGTATCCCCTACACCTTCCAGAATAACCACCATATACCCCTAAGCTCTGTAGGTAAAAACCTACAAGTATTGTACTAAGGTGAAGAATAAGGAACATATGATGAAGATGCCATAGCACTAGAGTATAACAGCAACAAAGAGTTCCTGACTACTGATAAAAAGTATAAAGGAAAGGACAAGGAAATAATAGATACAGATGCTACCCCAACTAGCCTAACTAAACCTAACCCTCTGGCTAGCCCTACTCCTTGACCCTAGGACCTAACCACATTACCCTGAACCCCCTTGACCTTATAGAATAGCTTACAGGTACAATAGTATAAACCTAAGGATTCTTGAGCCTCATAAGTGAGCAGACTGACCTCTAGTGAAACCTGTCTAAGATAGTACTACTATGTATGTTTATAGCTAATATTTTTACTGCCCTATGTAACAAAATTGATAACTAATTACATTTCCTCATATTCCTCTAAGATTCAAACCTAGCTATATCTACATAGGTCAAACAGTTACAAAATAAAGCAGACTGTACCTAGTATATAGTGCAATAAACTATTGTGACGGGAGACTCGTTGATGATGTAGATGCAGGTATCGGCACAAGAAGCTTCACAAGAGGGTGTTACTAAGTAAACTCAGATATCTCAACTGGCAAGCTAGAACCGCTTGTGTTTTCACCTTTATCGTTGAGTTGGAAGAGAACAATAGTTTTTCATAAGATGATAGCAAAATATATTCTTATAGCTCAAAGATGGTACAGGATTTCTTATGATGGCTAGGGAGAGAAGAAGAAGAAAACAAAACACATCGCTCGTCCGCTTCCTCTTAAATACCCAAATCTGACTGAGTAGAAACAGAGAACTTTTACAAATGAAATGAAACCCAAAGAAACATTCCATCCTGATTCCCTTGCTCTTTCACGATTCCCTAGAAGGAGATCAGTTTCACGATCGGAGAATCGACAGAAGAGTTTTGGCTTGATCGTTCAGGACTTTTCGGAGAAGACTCCTCTAGTCCTGTCCCCTAACGATGGGACCGATCAGCATATCATGATGAGATCAGGGTGACGAGTCCCGTCATCGATCGCGTATGTCTAATCTCGTGTTCATCATGTTATCAATGCCTCACTTCACTTAGTCAAAGCTCCATGGCAACAACACTTGTCATGTGGTTCTGTGGCTCAAGAGGTGATCACAGGTTTTGACATACCTAGCGATTGACTTGCACATGTTCTAGTACCTATGTAGACCACTTGGTACAGCTTATCGGTAACAACTATAGTAACAGTGTATGCCAAAACCTTCTTACAAGTAGCAGTAGTAATAAAACCAGCAACCACTAATAGAGATAAGTATACTACATAGCAAAACCCTACAAAGTGGAAAAAAGATAAGAAAACTAGCATGATACAAGGAATAGATATAGATCATAAGAAGGAATAGAAACCTTAAAGCAAAACTGCATAGTAGGAAGATAATAAACTGGTAACTATACCTAGAAAGTACCAGAGAGTGGAGTCATAGTGAGTGAGAATGGGTACAGAGGTGAAGTGTTGCTTGAGCTCAGAAAAGGAGTTATCCTGAGCCTTTCCCCATGTCCAAGGTTTATCGTTCTTAGTAAGGTCCATAAGGGGTACTGCAAGTTTTAAGAATTTTTGATAAATACTCAGTAGAAGTTTGCAAAGCCTAAAAAGGACCTAATATCTATGACCATTTTTGGAGTTAGCCATTTTAGAACCATTTCGATTTTGTCTTTTGCTATTTTGATCCCCTATGCTGAAATTATAAACCCTAAGAATTCCACATTACTAACTACCTAATTGAACTTAGAAGGCTTGAAGGCTAGCTGTTGTTTATCTAACTTAGAGAGCACTTCATATACCAGGTGATCGTGTTCTTCTTAGGTCTCTATGTAGATGAGGATATCATCTTGGTAGACTATGATACCTATATCTACAAGATCACAGAGAATGGTGTTCATCATTTCTTGAAAAATGGCTTTGGCATTGCAAAGACTAAAAGGCATGACCAGGTATTCTAACTGTCCAAATGTAGTTCGGAAGGCAGTTTTCCACTCATCCCCTTTTGCTATCGTAATGAGATTGTAGCCATTTTTCAGGTCAAGCTTGGTGAAGATTTTGGCTTTACCTATTCTGTTATGAAGCTTGCCCATGAGGGGAAGAGGGTACCAGTTCTAGATAAGGACTTGGTTAAGTCCTATGTAGTCGATACAGAGGTGGAGGGATCCATCAGCTTTCTTGAAGAAGAGGATGGCAGCACTAGCAAGGGACTTAGAAGGTCTTATTTTGCCTTCCTTAAGCATGGTATCAATGTATTCCTAGGGTGTTTTGAGTTCACTCTCTGAGAGTTTGTATATTAGTCCCCAGGGAGGTTTGGCTCCTTCCTTCAGCATTAACTTCATATCCCATTCTCAGTGAGGTGGTAACTGGGATGCTAGTCGCTTTAAGAAGACTTTCAGGAAGAGTTGTTCCTATTTGTTCTAGTCTGAAGAGCTGATAGTCAAGGAATGAAGGAAAAGCTCTATTGAGGTTTTTAAAGGAAGCCTTACTATTGTACAGCACTAACTAAGTGTCTCTGAATGACTAATGGGTATGTCAACCCATCTAAGTAAACCTCCACCCACGACTTCGGAGTTGGTGTGGAAGTCATTTTCTTGCAAGATCTCATGGGCTAAAGCCATAGAGACCTGGGGTTTAATAAGATGATTTTTGCACTTGTCAGAGTATAAACCTACTAACTCTACTTTATCATAGTCCACTGTAGGGTCATGATCTTGAAACTACTTGATAGGAAGGTAGATGTCGATATTGGGAGGTGTCAGTCCTACATCAAAGTCGATGTTCTCCTTATGATTGAAGATTTGTATCTGAAGCTTTAGTGTATAGAACTATTCTTGTTTGCAGGTTCTGTTATAGGCATAAATATTAATGGGTACCTGTCTCTTCTACTTATGAACTGGGAGCGTATCTGAGATGAGAGCCTTAGTACCCCATTGTCGAGTTTGGTAGTGGCAGTGACTGAGTGGCTTTGGATTTGATAGTTAACAGAGGTGTACTAGTAAAGTGTCACTGGAACCTTGATGCATTTCCCTTACTTGGGGGCTTAAGTTTTTGAAGCGATAGTTATCATTTTCTATGAATAGGATCCCTGATCTCTCCTAGGAACATCATAGCTGGATGACGTTTTACCTATAATGTTTGTGTATGTATTAAGTTGCAGTATGAGGAAGACAGTTTATTGTGTTTTGAGTAAAGAATGTTAGCACTAATATATGACCTGTGTATTTCAACCTTAAGGCTATCCTTAGGTAGGTAAAATAGGAGTAAAAGAAAAAAAACCAAGCAATAAATATTAAGTAATAAGATCTATGAAGATGCTTGTACAGTCTATAGAAAAAAAGGAAATTCATGTATTATAGGTATCATAAGTCATGAATCATGAGGTTATCAGTGTGACAGATCACCCTATATGGTTCGTATATGACTTGGTAAAGATACCTTAGGCATACTTCGTAAACGCTACTGAGTAAACTCAGATATCTCAGCTAAACGAAACCTCAACTGGAAGATATTATTCCTATGATGAACAGGGTGGACTTCTAGTGTAGAAGGTAAGGAAGATGAATATATTCTTTAAGGCTCGAAGATAACTCAAAGGCTCTCACAATGGTGATCGCAGAGAAGACAAGGTAGCTATGTACTAAAGAAGGAAGGAAGGAAAGAAGGCAAGACAAGGAGACTCTATTCCCATTATTTAAATACACTTTTCCTCCTAGTGGGGCATCTTTTACGCTAACTTAATAGGATGGACTAGCTAGGTTTAGAAAAGGAAGAAAAAAGAGTGACATGGCTACAAAAGGAAATCCTCCACTCCTGCCATCTCGCATTACCCATAGAACAAAAGAAATCCTCCGCCTCTGCCGACCATACAGTCACTTAACCGAGAGAAAGAAATGGTCACATGATGTGACCGTAGGGAGACAGGGGCGGACACTGCTGCGTCCTCGGTAAGATTGGGGCGACGCTCTGGGGGGCCTGGGTACCCCTCCTAGGAGCTCTGAGAGCCTCGCGTTGACGTGGCGTGATCGGAGGCTCGTCAAGTGAGCCTGGAATGACAGTACGATCCTGTGTCACAACCTCCAGGGGAGACTGATCATGGGAGTCTGTTCGCCTGCTCGCTTAACATGGTCGGGCCTCAGTCGAACGTTGACTTGGTCGATGATGTATCTCAGGTATCGTCGTGAGAGAAGTGTCTCGCTAAGCTGTGGTTTGTATGGTCGGGAAGGTGTAGAGGTTCTGGAGCATCTGAAAGAGAATCATCATTTGCTAAAAGATAGAAGAGACCAGCCTAGGTGTAGGCTAACGAGGAGGATCTTCACCCCAAGGTGGGGGGGGTTGTCGAGATTCTTAAGAGTCCTGAGAAGACAAAACAAGGAAACTCTTTTCCATCGGTCACACTCTTCTACCGGTCGGCTTTGCGCAAACTTAATCAGATGGCCTGAGTAGAGAGGGAGCAATACATCGCTAAGTATCATCAGGGTAACCCTTCATACGGCCATTGTGATCATCGGTCGCATTCGCTTACAAGGACTGAACCAGTAATTAGGCAACCTTGCACGGTCGGGGAAAACTTGCTTACGCTACAAAACCCGCGACCAACCGGTAATTAGTGGTATGGAATGGGACGAGTGGGATTTGAACCCACGATATTGTACGTTACCGCACAACGACACCAGGACAGCCATACCACTAGACCATCCTCGCCCAAGAAGACAAAACAAGCATACTCTATTCCCTATTTAAATACACTTTTCCTCCAGCGGGGCGTCTTTTTCGCTAACTTAATAGGATGGACTAACTAGAGAAAAGGAAATAAAATGAGCGTCATGGCAAAAAGTCAGGAAACGGAAAAAACCCCTCCACCCTACTACTCCCCGGCTTCCGATAAAAAAAGAAGAAAAAAGGAAAAAGAAAAAGAAAAACAAAGAAAAAAGAAAAAGAAAAATCCCCCTTTTTCCCTTCTACTCTCACTTGTCTAAGGCGACCTTTGGGGGTTCCGGCGCTTCCTTTCTACCTGGGGGTCTTCCTAGGCCTTTGTCGACGAGTTTTTTCCAGCTATCCGGGTTGTCGTAGAGAATGGTTTTGAGGTTACTTCGTTCTGGGTTATCCTTGGCGGGGTTGAGCTCGGACTCGCATTCGAGGAGGTAGTGTCGCACCGTCTGGGTTTCTCCGCATACGCAAATGTTGTGTTCTCTGTCCCACGGTATGAAGTTCGGGATGTAGGCTTGGTTTGTTCTGAACTGATATGCTCTTGTCGCTGCGAACCTTGGGAGGTGATCGTATTTGTCGGTGTAGGGTTCCTCTTTTCCGGTGAGCTTTTTCATTGCCGTTTTTAGCGTTGTTCGGATTCTGCGCCGGATCGTGGCTCTGGTTACTGTTTTCTTTTTTCCCGACGTCTTCGTGAGCGGGGCTAGGGATGCTTTTTTGGCTTCTTGGTCTGCGGCTTCGTTCCCTGTGATTCCTTGATGCGCTGGTACCCAGTCCATGTTGGCCGCTATTCTAAGATCCGCGATCTTTGGTGTTTTCTTTGAAGATGTTTCGGGCGACGTGCTGCGTGTCTGAGGGGTACAGGTTCTGTGTTGCTCGCAAGGCCGCCTGGGAGTCGCTGAACACTGTGACCCTTGTGAGCTCCGGGAACTTCCTTTTGAGGTTGACTGTTGTTTCGAAGGCGAGTCGTATGGCCTCTAGTTCCCTGTCGAACACCTGGAAACCGGGGCCCTGGCCTTTGTTGATTCTGAGGATTTCTTTGTTCTGGAGGTACGCGACCAGTCCTATCCCTACTTGGTTTTGGTCTCCTACTTGCGACGCGTCTGTGAAAACTGTGAGGTGGCAGTCTTCGAATGTTCTCGGGAATGTTTTTAGCTGTTCTCCTTTTTCTTTCAATTTCGCTAGCCTTGGTCTTCCTGTAGTGCTGATAGGCCACGCGCCTACCGGTGGGGCGAGTTTGTTGGTCGAGAAGGGTTTGTCGCCTAGTTCTTCTTTTATGGTCCAGAGCATTGCGTCGATCTGTGGCATGCGTGTCATGGACCACGTGCTTGAGAAGGTTTTGCAGCTCCATGCTGGCGTCCTGGGCAGTCGGGGTTCTTTGTTGGGTCTGTCTGGTAGGTGCGGGATTCTTTTGTAGACTGGGTGTTCCTTTCCTACCTGGAGGATTCTCGCTCCATAGTTTTTCTGGTATCTCAGGATTTCCAGTTCCGGTGTGTTTAGTCCTGCTTCTAGGATTGCTTTGCTATTGTTGGCTGTCCTGAACATTCCGCAGGCCCATTTTGCCACTTGACTTGATCCTTTTTCGAGGATTCCGATCGCCTTGTCTGTGATCAGGTTTGGGTGGAAGGTGTCCGCTCCATAGTACAAAGACGGGTATACTACTGCTCTGACGAGTTTCTTAGCCATGTGCACGCTGAGTCCTCTGGCTCCAGTGGCCAGTCTGCTGATGTTGCGGAGGCTTGCTTGCGCTTGTCCTAGTGTATGCTGGCAGTGTGGGGTGTACTTTTCTCCTCTGTGGAGCATGATTCCGAGGTACCGTACTATATCCTTGTGCTCAATTGTTTCTCCTAGGATTGTGGCTGGGAGCCTGTCCTTCAGTTCGGCCCTGACGTGTTGCAGTTCTGTTTTTCCTGGTGACAGTGAGAGCAGAAGGCTTTCCAGTTTCTTTTTCAGTTCTCCATTGACGTACTTTTCCAGCGCCCTGCAGTTTTCCTTGTAGCTTTTCCCTGAACAAAGGAGACAGATATCATCTACATACATGTACACCCTGATGTGCGCCCCACTGTCTCTTGTCAGTTCTGCCACGTATATGTTAAAGAGGAGGGGGGAGATGGGAGATCCCTGTGGGACTCCTGGGTTTATGCCTGCTGGGTCCGACTTTGTTCCTTTGTCTGAGAAGGATAGGGTTCTTTGGCTGAGAAAGGACCATGTCCACCTCACGATGTACTCTAGGGTATTTCCTTTGCGCATTATCTCGAGGAGCTTTCGTTTGTTGACCCTGTCAAATCCCTTTTCGATGTCCATAAATAACAGTGTGACCTTTTTCCCTTGGTTTTGTTCCCATCTGCTGTCATGCTTCATGGCGTTTACTGTGTCGGTTACTGATCTTCCGGGGAGGGCTCCGTACTGGTTTTCTGTGATCATGTTGTTGTTTATCGCATGCTGGGAGAGCCTTAAGGTGATGATCTTCTCCAGGATTTTCCCTAGGGTGTTTATGAGAAAAATGCACCGGTAGCTGTTTGGGTTTTCATATGTGTTCTTTTTTGGTTTTGCCAGGGCTATCCCGAGGGTGTCCTTGAATTCGCTTGGGTGAACTCCGTGCTGCATGAGCGGCTGGATGATCTGTATTATGGTGCTCGGGTTACTTTCGGTTAGGTATTTCTAAAGGGTGTACCCTATCTGATCTGGGCCGGGGGCGGTGGTATGCAAGGTTTTCTTTATGGTGTACTTTAGCTCCTCTTCGGTTATGATCTCCTGGGTAAACTTCTCGCCTGGCCGCGGTGGGGGGAGGGGGTCTTCTTTTTCCGGGAAGAAGTGCTGTATCAGGGCCTGTGCTTTTTCGTTCGGGCTGGTGGCCCTGTTTATCGGGGGGAAGAAGACAAAACAAGGATACTCTTTTCCTTCGGTCACACTCTCTAGCGGGCGGCACTATTTGCGAACTTAATCGAATGGCCTAACTAAGAGAGGGAGCGATACATCGCTAAGCACCGTCAGGGTAACCCTTCATACGGCCATTGTGATCATCGGTCGCATTCGCTTACAAGGACTGAACCAGTAATTAGGCAACCTTGCACGGTCGGGGAAAACTTGCTTACGCTACAAAACCCGCGACCAACCGGAAATTCGTGGTATGGGATGGGACGAGCGGGATTTGAACCCACGACATTACACGTTACCGCACAACGACACCAGGACAGCCATACCACTAGACCATCCTCGCCCCAGAAGACAAAACAAGGAAACTCTTTTCCATCGGTCACACTCATCTACCGGGCGGCACTCGCGCTAACTTAATAGGATGGCCTAGAAGACAAAACAAGAACAACCGCACGCTTATATATCCCATCCTTCACCCAAGCTGATAAAGAGATGACAAAGGAAATAGAAACGCAAAGAACTAAGACCTATTCTAGACTATCTCCTGATTCCCAATCGCTGAAACCTGTAGAAGAGTCCAAAGAGGATAGGACATGATTAGTACTCGATTTGACTATGATCACCTATCACCCTCTCAGGCCTCACTCCCAATTTATGATAGTCTCTCGCGATACAAGTCCAATCGCCCGATCATGACCTTATAGCTGACTAGGCCAATGTCACATCATGCTGATAGCTGATCATGTATTACCCATGGGGCTAACTTTCTATGCTTAGTCAAGGCTAACGGCAAAGCTACACCATGCCACGCCATGGCATGAGGTGATGTGATAGAGGATCGTCTCCAGAGTGCTTAATACAATGGTGAAGGGTAGAGATGGCATACTCACATGTTGACTATCTAAGCATAACCTCCATTATAGCACATCGTCTAGGTACCTTAGCGCTGACCACTACTGGTGTTCATAACACTACGCCCCTTCTAAGGCGCATAGTCCCCATGCGCATAGGAGTTAGCTTTAAGTCGATTTTCCTTCTTCCCTGAAAGCAACCGGGATAGAAAAATGGTTTCCAATAGCCTGTAGAGAGAGGTTATCCTGACTCAATGGAGCTTAAAGGGGACTCAGGACTATGCAATGGACACGATGGTGTCACCCTGCTGTCTGAAAGGGAAACCAACTGTGGAGGAAAGAGCAACTATACATACGTCAATTCCTCCTTCTCTGCTTGCGTTGTGGAGCCTCCTCTAACTGAGTAGCTTGGCACTCTTCCTCTGGATGGGCATATCGAAAGGTCACAAGAGCATCGATAGGTTCGCCATTGACTAGCAGTGACTCTAAAGGTTCCCAACTACCCTCATCACGAGAATATCCTTCCTATAACACCAAATATTTCACCCTCTTAGTTTTCTGGTTGTTCCAAACTTTAGCGATTTTGGAAGAAGTAGTTCTCACCCTCCTCAATCTCAAGGGTAGGAGGTGGGTGAATAGGGAACCAACCAGAAACATAGTAGGGTTCCAGCTTGGAGACATGGAAAACAGGGTAGATCTTCCAGGAGAAGGGAAGTTTGAGTTTGTAGGCCCAAGGCCTAATAGGTTTGATTACCTCAAAGGGGCCAGCAAACTTAGCATATATCTTGCGGGAGGGTCGCGAAGGGGTGATATCATCTTGCTTAAGGGGGATGCGGTCTCTGGGCTTGAGGGCTAGCAAGGCTTGGTGAGACTTGTCATACCATATAACTATCTTCTATTGAGCTGTGAAGAGACGTTGCCAGATGGTAGTCCATTCTCAAGTTAAAGCCTTACTTCCCCGATAGGCAGAGACTGTTTGAACTGCGTCAAGCGAGGGATGATATCCAAAATTGGCGAAGAAAGGGGACACCCCGGTGGAGGACAACTTGGCATTGTTGTATATGAATTGTGCTTGGGCGAGAAAGAAAACCCAATCTGATTACTCAAAGTTGATATATGCGTGGAGGTAAGCTTCTAGGACCTGGTTCAGCCTTTCAGTTTCTCCATCTGTTTAGGGGTGAGCAGCAGTGCTGTTGTACAACCGAACCCTGAGATTTTCCATCACATGACCCCAAAAGGCTTTGAACTTGGGATCACGGTCAGAGACGATATTAGTGGGTAAGCCGTGATGTCTCTAAATCTCATGCACAAAGATGTTGGTGAGGTGCCTAGAGTCGACATAAGGGCTGAGAGGGATGAAATGTGCCATCTTAGAAAACTGATCAATGATCACCCACACTTGGGTGAAGCCATCAGAAGGAGGGAGGTCCATCACGAAATCTATGGAGATCGATTCCCACAGCCTATAGGGTATCTCCAATGGAAGAAGCTGCCCATAGGCCTTGTGTCGGTGGGCTTTATTCCGTTGGCACTGGTCATATGCAGAGATATACTTGGCTATATCCTGCCTTCGATATGGCCAGTAGAAGTCTCTGTCGATAAGATCGAAGGTCTTATCTTAGCCTAAGTAGCCTGCTGTAGGGTGATCGTGCCTGGACTTGAGAACTTCAGTGCGGAGAGAAGGGGGGAGATACTATAGACCATTTGAGATAGGGAGGCTGTCATGAACACTGTAGGGTTCCTGTGGCGAGCTCAGAATGCGTTGGCATTCAGGGTCAGCAGCAATGGCTTCTCTCAAGGCTTGATAAAAGGAAGGACTGAGCGAGGTATAACACTTCTCAATTACAGCAATATACTGTCCTTTCTTGAGAAAAAGAAGACCGAGCTCCGGTGCCCCCTCTGTAGGGATGTGGTCCCCACATCTGCTCAAGGTATCAGCTGCATCATTGGACTTACTTGGCTGATACACTATCTGGAAATTGATGGTGCCCAATTTCTCCATCCACTGGGCCTGTCTCCTAGAAAGGAGCGGAGTGGTCACAAAGTACTCCAGGTTCTTATAGTCTGTTACCACCAGCACTGGATGAGCTATTCCCTCAAAGCAATGTCTCTATTACATGTAAAGGCAGTCAAAAACTGCAAGCATTTCCTTGTCATGGATCTTGTAATTCCGCTCCACAGGTTCAAGTTTACGAGAGTAGAAGGCCAATGGGTGAACAGAGCCATCAGGAAACTAGTGCGACAGTATGCCCCTAAGGGCAAAGTCACTGGCATCGGTTTTAGCTTGCAAGGGGATTTGAGAATCGTGATGGACAAGGATGGGTGCAGAGGTGAACAGGGCCTTGAGGGTGTCAAAGATAGATTGCTGCTAAGACCCCCAGGTCCAGGGCTGGTCTTGCTTGGTGAGGTTTGTCAGGGGTATTGCGATCTTCAAAAATCCTTGGATGAAGACCTTGTAAAAGTTGGCGAGGCCCAGGAAAGAATAGACATCTCAAACCGTAGTAGGAGTAGGCTAATCTCAGACAGCTTGAATCCTATCCTCAGAAATGCTAATGCCCTTGTCAGAGATGATGAACCTAAGGAATTCCACCTCATGTACCACCCAGACACATTTGGCCGGCTTGAGGGCCAGCTTATGCTGGTCAAGGTGCTTAAGAACTTCATGCACAAGGCGGTCATGTTCTTCCTTAGTTGCAGTGTAGATCAGGATATCATCCTGATAGATGAGGATACCCAGATTGAGAAGGTCATTAAAAATTATGTTTATCATTTCCTAGAATATCGCTAGGGCATTGCAGAGACCAAATGGCATCACCAAATACTCGTACTGGCCATAAAAAGTGCGAAAAGATGTTTTCCACTTGTCACCCTCAGCAATGCGAATGAGGTTATAGACATTTTTAAGGTTGAGCTTGGTGAACCATTTCGCATTACCGATCCGGTCTGTTACAGTTCCAAGGTACCACGGACTTGCGCGATGATAGACAAGTACCTAGAATGCACCCAGTAAGTGTTACACCCATCACAGCTACCAGGCCCTGCCTGTCTCATGTGGCTCTGCCTTATTGGACTTACATAAGTACGGCTCTGGTGCAGTGGCGCAGTCTGACAAACTAGCCACAATACCCATCCGGAACATGTGATCAGAACATCGGCACATCGCGCAAGGACTTAGTCAACCTTGTGGAACAGGCGGCCTGACCGATCGAGCCAGTCATCGCAAGAGGACATGACACGTCAGAGGTCATGGCGATCCGTTGCTCATACATTGCTAATCATTGCCTGTTCCATGATCCGGACTCTTCTAGGCTATGCAAGAATTGGATTAGTGATCGATACGTTAGTCATGGATGTTCTGCGGGGTTCTATTTCCTTCTATTTCCTTAGTCATCTATGAGTCATTTCTTAGGATGGATTGTTCTATATAAAGCGGAGTTGTTAAACGCTCTTTTGTCTTTCCTTCCTTTCTTCCTTAGCTTCGAGACTAGCTTCGAGTCTTAAGAATATATTTCGCCTTATCTTTGCCACTTATTATCTTCGTTCCAAATCTCTTAGTAGACGTGAGGAAACACTTGTTTAGTTGAGAAGAATAAGTTGAGATATCTGAGTTCACTCAGTAATACTTATAGCTTCATGCCTACTTGTGTTTACCGTACCAATCTACCTCGTGAGATACGCACCGTTAACACTATATTCTTAAGTCATGGCTAGTCAAGATCAACCCATGACTGATCCCGAGACTGCTCTTGCTCTCTACGATGGCAAGACCCTCGACTACCCTCGAAGACCTGGCTCGACATGCACCAGGGCTTCTTCCTCTCTCCACCAGTCTATCACACTATCTTCGGAAGAGATAGTCTTTGTGGAGCAACACCAAAGTAAGGTCAAGGCCTACTTTGTCGAACTAGACGCTGCCTTTCTACAGGCAAAGGAGTTCATCGGAGAAGCTGTTTATGTGGAAATCAAGCAGCAGCTCTTCAATGACTTCTTGAAACAAAAAGAGGAGATCCAAGGAATCCTCTACTCGACCATCCGTGCCTACCAAGACATGGGCAAGAGGCTGCCGCCAGTCCTCATCACCTTTCCCTGAACTACCACTGACATACTTCTCTCCTGCATAAATCAACTGAAGGAGCAGAAGGACCTGAACAAGTTTCAGGAAGGAAAAATCAGGGAAGAACTTCAAACCCTGATGGGAAGGGAATTCAGCAACCTTCAGTACGAAAATGAGAAACTGAAGAAGGAGCTGGAGACTGCCAAGGCACAGCCTGTGGTGGTTCAGGATGATAAGGCAGATAGGGAATACATCACCTATCTGGAACGGGAGAACCGGGAACTGGAAGACAGAATAGCCCAGATAGAAAGAGCAAGCCTGACTCAGGCAAGTAGGATCCAGGTATTGGAGACTGACTTGGCCCAGGCTAAGGCTGACGCCCAGGTGGGAGACGACTGGGTCAAGGAGAAGCAAGAAATCCTGGCGCAACTCAAAGAAGCCCAGAATGATGCTGCCTTGTCCAAGGCCCGCCTGGACAAAAGAAGGGCTCCCTTTGATTTGGAGCTGTCCCCGTCGGAATCGGAAGGCCCGGCAGAGAGACCTAGACTGAGAAGGAGATCAAAGGCAGTTTCCAACCTAATGGGCCTCTTCAACGGCCAAGGCTCTGTAATTCCGCCTAGAAATCCAACTCCACCTCCGCCACTTCTGCCACGACCGTCGCCGCCGCCCGTCCCTCCACAAACGTTCACGTTGGAGGACGTGCAAAGAATGATAGATGCAGCGGTGGCAAGGGCAGCCACAGAGGCCCCACAACCTCAGCCGAACGTCAACTTCAAGGGACCGAAACCAGCTACACTGGACAAGTTCGGGGGAAAGGCAGAGGATATTGTCAAACTGCAACTGCAATGTGACACCTATTTCGCACTGCAGGCCTACCTTTTCCCCTCGGACCTGGTCAAAATACAGTTTACGTCCACCCTCTTCACAGGGAACGCTCTGAGTTGGTGAAGGGTTCACCATTCAAGGTGGACAACACCCTTAGCTCGTTGGGTGGACTTTCTCGAAACCCTTTGAACAAACTTTGGTGCCTATACATTGAGGCACAAGTATACCTCCCTTCTGGTGAAAGCCAGACAAACCGGCCCAATCCTGGACTACATCATCTACATGAGAACCCTCAATGATTTAGTGGGTTACCCAGACAATATCCTCAAGGATTGGGTAAACCAAGGACTCCACGAGAAACTGCGCATGGCTATTGCCATGAACTTCTCCGAAGGGTATCAGACGGTCAGTGATTGGTTTGACCGCATCCTGACGGTAGGACAGCAGATCGAGGAGGCTGCCAGGTTGGCAGGCAAGGACCCGTGGAAGGTGACAGAACCCAAGGACAAAAAGAAGGATCCTAGACCACCCTCGCACCCCAGCAATCAACTCCTTAAGGAGAAACAGGAAAGCAAGCCGAAGACAAGCAACACCAAGCTTCCTGAGCTAACGGGGTCTGAACTCAAGTGGGCCCAAGATAACAAGGCCTGCACGAGGTGTGGCAGGACCAACCACTCTTCCAAGACTTGTTTCGCCAAATACAAGTCCTCCGATATCCCGCAACCCAAGGCAAGACACTCTCGCAAGAGAGGCAGGGAACCGGACGATGCGGAAAAGAGTGAGTCCTCCAAAAAGACCAAAACGGAACAAGCCGCTAGGGTCATTGAACTACCAGACAGCTGGCAGGAAGGTGAGGATATTCCGATGGTTTGAAGAGCCGACAAATCGACAGCATGTTTTCCTTTGTTCTGAAACCATCAAGAAAAGTTGGAGGAGCAATTGATTATTTCTTTTTTGGAACCGGTGTTCAAGAGGGATTTTCTTAGCCCCTTGTTCTTGGTGGGTGGGCCGCCGGTATTGAGGCTTGTACTTTTGGTTATGATTTATGAGACCCATGATCATGACTTATGCCCCTTATGAAGCACACGACTCTCCTTTCTATCCAGCACGA
>JABYPW010000563.1:0-23851 GCA_016880775.1 Phymatotrichopsis omnivora | reverse complement strand
TTCCAACTCTAACGACGATAAGCCTTAATACAGTCAATAAAATAACATGGTACATGCAAAACTGGGAAAAAACTGAATGAGAAAGGGGATAAATGAAAAGAAAAAGATTCAAGCAGTAATCGAATTGATGCAAAAAACGAGCCTCCAATGTGACATACCCTTATTTCGTGGAAATGAAAGAAAGAAAAAAAAAAGAGAAAAGAAAAGAAAAGAAAAAAAGAAAAAAAGAAAAAAAACGTACTTAAAGGATCATGGCAAATAGGCTAAAAGAAACTTAAGACTCGCAAAAAAAAGATTGAAAAGAAACATCACCTTGGCAGCCCGCGTGGCCTAACAGATACCCCGCCTACGGAACATAAATCCGACTAAACCCCTCCAAATTCCTCCGACAGCACACGCAACTCCCAAAATTATTCATCGCCAAACAAACCCTACAATCCTCGCAAATTGCTAAACACCTGCATGGCCAGACGAGAATACATCTCTGAGCGGACTGACACACAACACATAGCGGCCCATTCATGGTTTCCTCCTCTTCTCCATCTGGCCCCGGTGACTCTCGGGATGACTTTCCCTTCCGTCGCTGCAACAGGATGGATTCGAGGGTTTGTTCCTCTGCCACTGGATTTGTGCTGGGAGAATAACTGGAGGTAGCGGAGAAGAGCGTTCGCTGCTCCGACGCAAGGGCATCACGGTATCCCCGGCGGGTAAGGATCTTATCAGCGGTTAGGTGCCGGGCCATTACACGTGCGGTTTCTCGTTGTTCAGGGGTTTGCGGGTCGAGGAGGGAGGCGAGTTGTGCCGGCGAGGAGAAAAGGTCTAGGAGGTTGGGTGTCTCCTCTTTCGGTGAAGGGGAGGATCGAAAAGATGTGGAGGCGCAGAGATCAGAGGTTGAAAAGGTCATTGATGGTGAAGCAGGGTAGTCTTCTGTTGCGCCTTGGTTATCATCGTTCTCATCTTCCCATTCTCCGGTGGAATTATCTGAGTCGCCGCCTTCACTATCGGAGGAGGATCCGGGGACGAAATCGCCATCGTCCACTTCTTCCCATGGTCTCTCCACATTTCTCCCCTCTACGGGCTGTCTTTGTGGTTCGCCCTCTCCCCCTCTCAGTGCCCTCCCTACGCCTGCTACACCCCATCGTACTAGCACCACTCCAACGCCTTTAACAACCTCCCCAGCTCCTGCCCATCGGCCTTCCTGTTTTCTACCGACCATGCCTTTAACGTCCTTCCTCTCGCGGGAATAAGGACCCTCTCCCTCTCCCTCATTTTTTACTTCAATTCCAACTCCGGGATTCCGTTTCATGACCCTCATTCTCTCACCTTCCAGCCATGTCCATCCAGGAACCCTTATAGGACGGCCTTCGTTAAGATACGTAGCCTCGCTTGCAGCCATGAGACACGCATATCCAACCTTCAATAGCGCAGAATAAAAATCTTCGTGCCAGCCGACATTCAGAGTGCTTAAATGTAGATTTGCGCGGAGATTTTCAAATCCTGTCTTTACTCGGCTTCTTCCTCCAGTTGGGCTCGGTCCAAGAAGGATAGAGAGTATGAACGCGAGGAGGTATATTCCGAAGCAAACAAGGATAGAACAGAGAATGCCAAGATGGGGGACAAAGCCGACGATGCACACAGTGGGAAAGAGTAAAATACCTTTCAGATTGCGAGTAACAATGGTATATGCGAATCCGAATAAAAATGCAGACCCCCACAGCCCAGTAGAGACTAGGCGGCAACGAGATTGAAGATTCAAAATACCCAGGATATGAGAAGTCAAGTGACCGAGGGCTGAAATCAAGGCAATATAAAGGACTTCTGGTGAAACCTTTTTCTCGCTTTGAATCGTGATGCGGTTTTCCTCTTCTTTACCTACTTCCGGCTCTTCGCCGATCTTCTCGATTATACCGGAAACTTCATCGGGCCCGCCTTCCGTGGCTACGGAAACGTCGATGATATATTTTTTCCTCCCTGCGATGACTTCCGCCTCTGCAAATGCCAGCGAATACTCGAGCAACGTCATTCCGGTTTCTGCCGCGGGAGTGCGGCCTGTGACCGCGCAGGTAAAGACTTCTATGAACTGCGATAACGACAATGTTTTATACAATGGCCATAGTAACTGCAAACTTCCCCGCAGCGGCTTCATTTCTTGGGGGGAGCTCGGGATCGATTCGTCTTGACTGATTTGCTTCAAGGCAACCGCCTCCGAGATCCATTCGCTATCGGGTAGCATCAGAATCGACTTGCAAACGGCTTTATCGTCCATCCACCAGCTTCCAAGTTTACCGACATTGTAGAGGAAAGGCGGTGGGGGTGTTTCGAGGACATTGAAAAGCGGTGAAGTTTGGCACCGGAGAAAGAAGAGAATCTCCCGAGTTTGGTACGCGAACAACGCCACAGGCACCAAGCGCATCAGCAGCCGGATTTTGAAAGGTAATCGCACCGGTCGTCGCAGCGAGGCGTAAATTAATGTTCGATTCTGCACGACTGCCTACGATTCATTTCGCATTGCGGTCAGCCTAGCTTTTTTTTATCGGATAAGGGCAGGGGCAGATGCGGAAAACGGCGGTCAAAACAAACCATGATGAAGCACAGCAGCGCCCATTTCGACGCGACGTAGTTGAAGACGTTCCCCACGCCCCTGCTGCCTTGTAAAGCTTCTCCGTGGCGTAAACCGGCAGCTTCGGCACTGCTCTCAATCGCCGTGTTCGTATCCCAAGTTCCAAACAGCGCTCTCGCGAGAGATTGCCATCCACGAGCAGCGGTACCTCCGGCGTCGTCAAGATCATCCATTTTCAGGCGGTATGTGACCAGAGCTGAAGGGGGGCAGATTTCGAGGAAGTCGGGGAAAAAACAAGGTCGACCGCTGTGCGCGGGGGAGCTAAGTGGGTAGGGAGAGATGCTCCGGGAGAGGAGGCAGCAATCAAGCTTGAAGGCGGAACGGAGGGATCCGGCGGTGTCAACACAAGGGCAAAAACATGGTATGTATGTATAGTACTTAGTACATACTTACATGCATACATACATACATGTATGCTGGTCGGCGTCCGGAACTTCAGATCTTGGCGCGTATGATGGTGCACGTGCATCGGTTGCGGCTCCAACGGCAGTCAGATGTAATGGCGCTACATATGGAGAGCCTCATACTTGTACATATGTACCTTGCGCGCCCCCCGAAATGAACCATGAAGGGCACTTCGTTTGTCAGCGGGAACAATCGGCCGACGTTTCACAGCGGAGGACGATGGAGAGAAGAGCAGGTGGAATGTCATCTTGAAATAGCAATAGGCTGCATCGTTCGCCAAGCCTCTCGTGTTGCCGCTGTTCACAATCATACACTCGTCTGGGATGTGGAGTGGCCCGGGTGTATGGGTGGAGAATTGCAATTGACAGCACTGTTCACGCGGGGAAATGTTGGATGCTAGGAGTTAAATCTCGGGTGTTCAATTGCGGATCAGACTCACACGAGGAGATGCCAGCAACCGGGAGTGGGAGAGACCAATGAATCTTTCAATTCCATCGTTCTTGATTACTTGTAGAAAACATCGCTCCTGGAATATATACTTTTCCTCCACACGACGATGTCAGCTGTATATGATGCGTAGGCGGTCACTGGCGCATATACGCAATTACAGGCTAACATCACCTTTATCTTGCCTGAATTTGGCACATTAGTGGCCTCGCGGAAGACTAGGCGCACGCGGTAAATGATTTAACTTGCCAACTACAGCTACACCTTGATATACCGGATCTCGCTATACCGGATCTCTTATTGTACCGGATGGATTTTCGCTCCACACACAAATCTATTCGATGTACCGGATAAAGCTTAATACTGGATCCAGATGAGATTTTACGTTGCAAGATCCCTGTTACCACAGGAAATAAATTTGATGTACTGGATGGCAAGTGCAATTCTGGGGAATTATAAGCGAGAAAACGGAGGGAGGGAGGGGAAAAAAGAATTTACCGCAAAAGAAGGGCATATGCATCCCCAACTACATCCACTGGATATGTGGCCGTGCACGCGATTTACTTCCTCTATATCTGTGTCCTATATTTCTTCTTCGTCGTTCTCTGTTGTATCTGCAACTAGTTGCGCACAGGTCTCTTAAGCAAAGGAGGCAGACATTTACCAGACATACTACCTGAGTAGAACGTAAAGTTATATATATAATTCCCTTCTATTTATGAGCAGCGATCGTAGGGATGTGGGTACAATTCAATGGTGGTTTGATATACCAGATGAAAAGCATCCAACTCTTGGCATCCGGTGTATCAAAGTGTAGCAGTATGTGGCCAGGAACACGGAGTCTGTGGAAGTCAACCATGGCGAGCGACGATATATGATTTGGGATTAATCGTCTTCGCGCTTCCAGTTTTCATCCGATCACGTATTTCAGATTTGCAGGCAATTGCTTCTCTTTATCATTTTCCAACATTACCCACCCGAAACATGTCCAAGCAGTTAACTTTTATTTATTCCCCAGTCCATGAAAGCTACCGTACAATTGCCGAATTGATGACCCATTTTTTCGCAAACCGTGTACCGAAGAAAGTAACACTCGAAAAACAGTAGGGCAATCAAGCGTCACGACCATCGTCAGCTACATCCAACTTGGCCTTGAGCTTGTCGGTCCGTTCCTGGACAATCTCGAGCCTCTTATTGATCATCATCAATCTGGAAAAGTCGCCGCGAATGCAGGTACAAATTAGCCTTCAAAGAAACGATACGAAGTAAAAGTTGGAAAAAGGGAAAAGAACCCACATCAACTCGGGATGCTCCACTAACATAGTCACCGACTTAGCCACTTCACTCGCTTCCGGCAACGCGACACTATCGTTAGCAAGTTCCTTGAGATGGCCAGAGAGAATCTTCACGGCATCGCCAATCAAGCTAGCCGCAGCTTCTCCTTGCAACTTTTCGACGGTGCCGGTTTGAAGGCGATTCAAGCAGTCCTGGACGTCGTTTAAAAAGGCTTTGATCGCACCAACACGTTGAATCACCTGTTTCTTATGCTCCGATACTTGGAGTTGTTGATCCTCATTGACTTTCACGAGCTCTTGTTTGTGCTTGTGGGACTGCGCTTCGATTGCTTGTTGAGATATTTCAAGCTCTTTCTGCGACTCTTTGAGCGCTGCTTGGGACTCTTCCAAAGCCGCCTGGCACTCCCTCAACGCGAATTCGACATCTCCGTAAGTCAAGTCCAGAACATTATTGACGTTCTCAACACGCGCCATTCTCTCCTTGAGTTCGCCAATACGAGTTTCATACTGTTTGGAATTAACCGCACAATAGTTCCTAAGGAGTAGGTTCTCCCGCTCAAGTTCCTTGACGTGGGCTTCGTACTTTTCCATCTGTTCGGTGTTCTTGATGGAAAGCTGGGAATTCTGTTGGGTGAGCTCTTCGATATGCGCCTCATAGGTCTTAAGCAGAGGTTCATAGCGATGCGAGACCATTAAGGAACGTTCCAACAAGGGACATTGGGCAGGAGTATTGACGGAGGTCGGAGCATTGTCGGAAGTCGGAGCATTGTCAGGAGTCGGGACATTGGCGGAGGTCGGAACATCGTTGTGGATAGGAAGATTGTTCGCGGGCTCCGAGTTAGCGGCAGTCGGGGGCAAGGGTGGCCCAGACATGATTACGGAAGAGTTAAAGGTAGCTAATGTATGCCAGAGAATATGCAATTTTTTATGGTTGAGCTGTTTCACGTATTGAGGGCAGGTCGGTGGTGACGGCTTGGCTGGACAAAGTCACGGGGGAGGAGGAAAGGATAGGAGCTGGAACTCGCAGTACGAGCGCCGCTGGGTAGGGCAGCGCTAGAAAATAGCTAGAAAACACCGACACATCTCGAAGCTTATCGCGATAAGATTCGAGGAGACTCTGAAACTGGCCGGTTGTGGAACTTGCTGGTTTTGGAAAATGTAAAGCGGCATTGGAACTTTGGTTTTGAGCTTGCAAGAGCACTTTTTAACACCGGAAAATCTTTACGCTTGTGATAATTTTGGATGAAAAGAGAGAAGGAAACACAAATTAGCGTTGGAATTGATGGCGTATTTGTTTTATAGGAAGATGTATGCTGAAGCGTAACACATTGTCATACATATAATAACGGCGTTAGACACGAACTTCGACAAAAACTCGTATGCGTAATCTCAACTGAAGAGGAGGGAAAGGATGAGAAGTGGCGGTAAAACATAATAAGTGTAAACATACTCTTACTTTAGGAATGAAGAGGGATTATTTACAAACGTACACGGTATGTAAAATCATGACTTGTCACTCGGTACATTGCGTTGGACGAATAGGTATTCCTGGATCCAGGTGTCGCCATCGTATTCGCCAGCTTATGGAGAAGCAAAAGCACCAGCGGCTTTAGAAACAGTTAAGCCATCGAAATTATTTTCCTTCTTCCACCCCTTCAAAATAACGAAATGCGAGAGACGTCGAAAAAATCGAAGTACTCGAAACGGCGAGTGAGCAATTATGAATGTGCAGTAGGAAACCAAATTTTCATGAATTTCTCATCAAAAATTTGAGTTTCAATCTCTTTTCCAAAAATAGAGTTTGCAAATATTCATGTTAGCAATAAAATAGTTCACGTTTGGACGGAGGATGATAGCGATAACCCTACATTTTATGTACCGCCCGGCTATTCATCCATTCCTAGAAAGCGTGTAAGTCACACTATGCTGGATCGCCGCGACTGGATTTGCGCGCCAGATCGAGGGTGATGAGCTAGCTATCAATCTCTAATCCAGCACCTCTTTCCAATCCTCATCTCACAACACTCTCATCTCATCTCCGCTTCCTCCACTATTCACGCTTCCCGCTGCTTATTCTCTCTATTCTTCTCTTCGATTTTCACATAGTTACCTTTATTGCTCCGCACACGAACTCTAAAAATCATAACTCTTCCTTTTCGCACCAATGGCACCTTTGCTCACCTCTGATTGCTCGTCTGCCTGCTCCTCGCCCGATTATCACACTTGCTCTCCACCCACCATGGCAACCGAATCGAATATCGCTCCAGCAGATTCCAAGTCCTTTCTTGCTGGAAAATCTGCTGTTCTGAACATCGAAGACCCGAAATACCAGCAACTTCTCTCCGATATTGCTCTCCTGCAGCAAGAAAACGAGCGCCTCCACCTCAGAAACGAGCAACTTCTTCGCGAAAACCAGCATCTCACCCTCGAACGTGATCAGCTCCAGAAAGGCTTTATTGAGAGCCAGGAGCTAGTCGACCGCCTGAATATAAAAATTGCATTCAAGGAGCTCGTGGAAGGCGCTTTGTATACCCATGTGCGCACCGTTTCCGAGTTCTTGAAGAATATGACAAATAGCTTGTTTCATATGAGTGAGTGCGAGGACGATATTTATATCGACTGCGTGCTCGACATTTTGTTCCCTATAAAGGAGTACTGCGACGATGCGAAGGGGATTTTGGATGGTGATATTACAAGTTTGGATTCACTGTGGGACATCGCCGTAGGTGAGGACTGGGATGAGGGTCCGCTGTCGCATAAGGAATTGATTCGTGAGAGGTATGTAAAGCCAATTCAAGTTGATATCTGGGATATACTCATTAGTCCTCTTTGGGCAAAACAGTGAAGTCGGGACTTTTGGAGAAACCGCGAATTTCTACATTGACTATCTCCGCGAAATCCGCGGGGAAGCAACAACCGCAAAGAGCCCATCGTCGGCCCCGAAACACAAAAAAGCCATCACAATGCCTGTACATGCTAAGCGCAACGAGGCGGTCACTGCTACTGCAAGGGAAACTCCATCTTCAAAGCTCACCAGCTCTCCTGCCACACCTTTGAGTCGCAATCCTAGAGTCTCTATATCTCGCCCTTGCTGCCAAGTATCTTCTCCTAAGCGTCAATATTTGACGCTATCGCCTCCGAATAATAATGCGTCACGTTTGCCACGCCCGGCAGCAACTCCTAACACCTTTGCAGCTAAACGGAAACGCAGCCAGTTTTCCGCTACAAAAGAGGGCTGCTCTCCTTCGCCGCCTCAGAAGGCTAAGAAAATCAATGCTGCAACTCCAGCTTCTGGTACCTCTGGAGATAGGCCGAATGTTGAACCTAAGGGATTTGCTCCCGGGATCATCAAAAACTATATGAAGCCGCTGGCAAGGACATCAGTTAAAGCGCCGTTGAAAAAGCAGGAGGCATTTCGCAAGAAGGAGGCGTGGAGGTAGATGGATGGGAGGGAGGACGACTGTACGAAGTGCTGTAATCGCTGTACATTGTACATGTACATTGTACATGTCATGATTCGTTTCAAGTTTTGTTCACGGAGGAACATTTGCTCTGTTGGCTGAATTCAATTGTGGAAGGGTTTTACATTGTATTCGTTTTCGCTTTCACCATGTATTTTAATTTTTCACTGGAGTTTTCATCGTCGGGATTCATGGTGGTCATGTCAACTTTGATCTGGTGATGGGAATTTGTATTTTAAGTTTCCATAGGGCAAAAGTTGATGTAATTCTTATTAAATATCAATGCATTTGTACATGGTTATTGTGTTTGACATCTGTTTTAACTCTTTATATTTCACCCTCGGTGGGTACTTGTATTAAAGGATGGAGTTTGTGAATTCGAAGTATCGGGGGTGTCGAAAAGTAGATGAGCTTGATTAACTAGGTTTTCGACCTTGGAAACCATAGTTCATGGTAACTAAAGCAAGTAAAAGCATCAAGGATAGTTAGGAATCCACTTGCACAACAAACACTGCAGTGCGCGAACCACTGCTTGGGGGATTGAAACTTGACATCAAAGACGGAAGCAAAGTCACGATATATCACTCGAATCGCAAATGTTCGTCGTGATCGTACCGTCAACACTTTTAAACGGTGGATGTGGTAATTGAAGCTGATATTTATGAAAAATCAAATGATCTGACTCGGTTTGATTAGAGAAGTTACGTATATCTATTCATAATAGAGAATTAAAATTTGTGTCAACGGTGAAGATGGACTTTCGGTTCCACTAACTGTGTACGAAGGAAGAGGATTATGACTCGGGAGAGTGTAGCATAGAGAGAAGTACTCATGTGGAGATACTTCATTCCGTCAAACGTGGATAAAAGCTTGTTATCCTGAAAACATTTGCAGACTTTTTTTCTCCCTTGTTCGTTTGCATAGAAGAAAAGAAAGGTCAATTTAATTCCGGGCTACTCTAGTCATATCTTCCACAACCTAAGGTATGTGCAGCACAGCTAATCGCAAAAAGAGAAGTCCTCAAACTCCATGCAAAACGTTCCACCATTCAAGAACCAAGAAGATGTATCCTGCCGTGATTTCCTCAGTTTTCCTTAGCACTTCCTAAGCCTTGCCTTTAATTTCCATTCTCCAGTAGCTACTTCGATTAAACATGAGCGTCCTGGAAGTCTTACTTAACAAAAACTAATATTCGGGATTACCAATAAGAGCAACAAAAACCTCTTTGCCACTGCCAAGTTAAGTGGTTCCAAAACTTCATCATTATTGCTATCGGCAAGAGTATCAAACGCTTCATTCCCATCGACAAGGGTATCAAGGAGTCAGGTCAGGGCATTGCGACCATTTCCACTGCTCCCAGAAGTTAAGGAATGCAAATTGTGACAAAAATACCAAGGGTACTTACTGGAGCTCTCAGATATTATTACGAATCTTCACAACGGTATCTCCATTCCAGGCTTTCAAACCCTGAAAAAATTCCACAACATTTTCTCATCTGGGCCACAACTCTTGGCACCGGTCTCCTTTACGAGCGTTAACGTTTTGAAAAAGCTCTTGAAAAACTTTCTGCTCTGCGGATCAGCTTTCTGACAAACTCTGCAACCATCTTCAACGATTTCTTAAGCTTCGGGGGTTAGGATTCGAGAAACTGTTTCTCTCTATCTAAGATGATATTGCCATGGTGTAGTCGTTCACGCAGGCAGATTAGGAAAAGAATTCCATCTTTGCCGATCGTAACATCATTCGGTTCTGCTGGAGAAGGGAAGAAGGAAAGAGTGGTGGTCGAAGAAGGGGTAATCGGAAGCTAAGGTAAACACAGAAGTGATTGAAAGGGTGCTCGGTGGAGTAGATTACCACGGCTTGGTAGAGGGAAGGCAAATATGGAGGGGGAGAGTCGCCAATTCTGCGTTGGTTATTGGGGCCCTGGAGCTCGAACATATTGGCTTCTTGCACGCAATAGGCCGTTGCGTGGAAAGAAGAGTGAAAAAGAAGGGTTTCAGTTGTTGGAAACCCTAAGACCGTGCTGGTGCCCAAGAAAGTTTTCGAGTCATTCCACGGAATTTGAATTTGAGTTGCCAATGAGGAGTGATTTGGGATTGTGGCGGGGGCTATTGAAGATGAGAGAGGACAAAAAAGGGCAAGAATTGGCAGACTCGGCGCAAGTGCGCGCACAAAAATAACAGTCAGATACAATAGTAACAGAAATGGCAGTGTACTACGCCAAAACTTTGTTCCGATGGCGTAAAGCGCAAGAAATACACTGCCTCTTGTACCTCAACTATAAAGGACTTCTTTTGTTCGTCAGGTCAAAGTCACCATATATCACTCATGCCAGATTTTGTCCGGAGATCCCACTTTCCCAGCAGTTGTCGCGTCCTTGGAATATAAAATTCGGCACATGCGAAGTCTTTAATTTTCTTCGAAACAACTATAAACCTTGTAATCGATCAATTATTTCCTTGCATGGAGGCAATCCATCGAAAAAGAAAAAAACAAATATGTCAGAATATCAATAACAGCTCTGGACTTCCTACGTATGTAAATGTAATGAACCTGCCGACTTGGATGTTTGAGTCACATGACACGATGTGGAACATTCCCTTTCAGACTCTTCAGGGATATGCTATATTGTACCGCGACATAATGCGATGGGACTTTGCCATCTCTCAGATGTAAATACCTGAACCTCATGAAATCTAACAATTGTCCTTTCCTGCGCCGTCATAATCTTAAATTGTTTTGAAGCAACCCATGTCGTGGGAGTAAAGTATACATGCTTTAGAATCTCAAAAACGTATGCACAAATGTTAACCTTCCGCATGAAAGCTGAAGAGAGAAAGTGAACATCGAGAAAGTTTTTGTGATTGTGTACATATGCTTGACGAACCATGAAAAGAAATTGCACTCAAAGAAGCCCAGGCTTAAGACCTATAAACACTTTTTTTTTTTTTTTTTTTAACATAAAAAGACTAGATAATGGGCAGCCCGAAATTTTTTCCATTCTCAAAGGAGCCAACGCAAAGCAATGGCGTACCAGTCTGAAATCGCTGGCGTATGTTATGTAATTTGATCATAGAATCGCCAACTTATCATCCCATGAAATATTTCACTTCCAGTTTTTCTTGAGTTCTTCGACAGGCCCCTCGCAGGGGTCTTTGCCGTATCTCACGTTCCAGCCCAGGTTGCTAAACAAAACTTTTGCTAGTATAGTTGATTTCATGGAATTTGATTGCACCACGATGTCGGTTTGCCCGTTTTTGTCAACCCTATCGACACGCTCAAATAAAAACCGCTCGCCATGTTGGGTATAGACAGTTTCCATATACTTGGGAAAAGCATCACTACCGAGATCAGCGATATTCTGTGCGACGTTTTCGAAAACCAGGACTCTCGTTGACCCATGGCGCTGCAACTCTTCCTTCAACGAGGGTTTGAGCTTAGGCAAATCAGCAGGCTCCAACTTAGCCTTCCGACCTCTTATATATAGGCCACCCTCCAGATACCATTTGAACATTGCGAGAGCCGACGATTCTTCGATGAAAGTGATCGTGGCAGCTCGCTGTTTACTCAGCCCTGCATGAGTGTCTGCCCAGAGTACCATGAGCGCAACCCGCCCTCCACGAGTTACATTGGTGAGATCACTGTAGGATGTGTCAGGCGGAAGATTAGAAAGTTGGATCCGACGGTATTTCCATTCGTTTAAGATCGGATATTTCCATGCGTGATGGATACCAAAACTGACATCAGTTGTGGCAGGCTCATGTATATTAGCAGCAACGCTGGCTGAAGAATTGTCGCTGTCGTCAGACTGGGAAGTCATTGAGAGCTGGAAAGAATACAACTCCTCAGATTCTTCACGGCATGGACTTTCTTCACCCGGATTCATGGATCTCGGACCAAATTCTAGCTTGGAGGTATCAAACACAAGTTTTGAAATGCAAGCTTTGTCTTCGATTTCCTCCTTCTCTTGAAAGACAAAGGGTTTGTGCGCTGGGAGTTTCTGGTTGCCTTTGCTATCTCTACAGGCAAAGAGCATGCAATTAATAATGTGAATTAGCAAAACTACCAAGCTATATCAGGTGAAACCTACTTCAAGTTGTTGTTCATCATTCCCTTTTTCACCGCCTCTTTAGCCCAAGATCGAACGTGTTCACTGATAGCTTCCGCTTCCGAATCATTCGTTTCCATCGCCTAGTGCTTCAAAATAACCTCTTTAACCCAAAACTCAAAATTCTTAGCGTGGCATCCATAGTGGTTATTAACATAATTTACCGCCACCTGTAGCGTATTCTCGAGAAGAGGCATGTTGACTTGAAGGAGCTCCTTCTTCTTCTCAAGTTTGATTGTTTTTCGGTGTAATATCTCAGACTGATTGAGCAGCCAGAAGAGGTCGTTGACGGGAACCATGTAACCCCCTGATGACGCCACCGGAAGAGTGAAGTTATCACCCTTGGGCTCTGCTGAATTTCCGAGATTCTTCAGAGTGCTCTCTATCTCACAAACGTGTGCTGTCTTAGCGGAGTTCGGTATGGTGGTGGGCATAGAGGTATGCATGGAAGGAGGAATGGAGCTCTGTTGGGCAGAGGCGGCCTTTTCTGAATATTCAGGAAACGCGAGGGCAATCTTAAAACCGAGACCACTTGGAGCTTCACTGTCTAAGACGGAGGAAGCGGAAGAGCTAGCAACTGACATTCTGGGAAATTGTCGCGAAAAAAAGTACGATCAGAGTTGGTTTAGAATTTTTGAAAGGATAACGAATTCGAAAAATAACCAATTTTTGAACAGAGTACGAGTAGAAGGTAATAGAGACAGCTTGCGTGGTCGGAGGAAGCTTCAGTTGCATCGCAATGGGCGAGAAGGATTGGACGGAGTGGTGTGAAGAAAAGAAGAGAAAGAGGGAGGTGAGCATAAGCCTTTTCGCTCCTTTTATAACAGTGGCAGGTTATATCCAAAAAAAATATCCGGCGTGGGTTGCGCCGTGGACGGATTTTGGTTGAACAGTACATTTTGTGCGCAACCCTAACCCAGATGCTCGTAGCAGACTCCCCTCCGCCTCCAAAAAAAAAAAAAAAAAAAAAAGTTCCAGTCGAAAGTACGAGAAAATTTTTTTCCTCGCCTGGGCTGGAACTCCCTATCAAAGTAATTACGACTTTGTTATCCTTTTCAAAACTCCGTTGGAATTGGTTCCTTCCTTTGCAGCATCAATCGTTTTGGCGTCGCGTCATGAAATGCCACTCGCATAAGCAGGGAAAGGAATACCTCTGTTCGTGGCTGTGTCTTTAGTTGAGCGCTATTGCTAAAGATTATGATGTTAGGGGTAATTATATAGTTATATACCTTTGAATTATTTGAATAAATTAAAGTTGGAGTGTCTCTTTGCTGGGTTTCCTTCATTAATGTTTTACACATTTGTAAGAAGCGCGATTGACGGTAGAAAGGATCGATGGTATACCATCGACGCTGCAAAATGGTAATACGGATCAGAAGAGCTATGAAATTTTAATATCGTTCTTGCTTAAATAGCATCCATTGTTTGCCTTCATGAATTCCTTTCTGTCTTTATCGATTCACCGAAGCAGAATGCCAGAGCTTAAGAAATGTATGTTGACAAAACTTTTGTAGGATGTTTTAAATTTACATCTTTAGGAGTAATTTTTCAAGTTTGGAGAGGCAGGGCCGTAGGAGCATAGTCTTCCAGGCATGTTTCCAAGCGCATTACCGATGAAAACAGGAATTTTCGTGAGCATTTTGGACAAAATGCTTGTCATAGAAATGTACCAGAGCAGTAACTGCCAAATTTAGGCATCCACTGCGAGCACAGTGCTGCGCTAGTTCACTTCGGGCTCTGAGTGTGGGAAATTAACATGGTGCCTCGCCCATCACTTACCTTCCGTTTCTCCCTACCTCCTTCCAGTTCGCAGCCCGCATTTCTATTTCGAAAGCAAAAAATATATTGGAAAACAAATAAAAAATTAAGTTATCTTGTATACCAATCAACAACTTACCCACTCGCCTCATCTGGAGCTGCCACCTGTTCAAGAATACGAAATTATGCAGCACAAGTTGCATGCGACGCACCCGCAGGGTGATGTACTGGTCGGCGATTGCTCTATCGTGAATCTACCCGGGACTGCTGGCTCAGCTGAACGACTTCTTCCTTTGCAGCAAACTCAACACTTTGGGGAATCCTCCGTCTTCGGAAGGCACTCCACGAATGCTGCTGCGGGGGACGCTATGGAACCAGGTAATTTTGTTATACCTCTCAATGATTATGATTGCAAAATTTCAGAGAGAAATTCTTACGATATGCCAGCTTCTCTGGATTCCCAAAACGATGCGGAAATTGACTGGGTCCATGACGTTGACGCTACGAACGCCAAATTTGAAATTTGCCCTATTATTTTTCCGTTGGAAGGAAGCATTCGAGCTGTAGAAGAGAATCTTCAGCAGGAGCAAATACGAGATCGTGCACGCAAAGTTCATACTGAAATGAGCCGCCTTCTCTATGGCGCTTCGGGTTCAGAGGAAGGCAATACAACTGGCAAAGACAATCCATTCAATGTTGATCTCATTTGGTTGCAACAAAATTTCTGGCCAGAGGAAGAAGAAGAAAGGAATGAAACTCTTAAGGAAGTGTATCTTCCTGGCATCCATCAGGAGAAGCAGGATCAGGGCTTTGAGGTGGAAGATTACGATGAGTTTATTACAAGATTTAATTCTTCTCATAAGGGACATGAACTCATTGAGGTCTCAAAACTGAAATTTGGCCAGGATGCTCCCCCACAGGAAGAAAACTCTAACCCCGAGGGGCCTGAACCCGAGCCTGCGGAAGCGTGCCTTGGAGTGGACGATCTGGATGAGTTCCTAGCAAAGTTCGTCGCCATTGATCAAGGAAATTCACGATTTGCACCCTCAGGAATGAAAACAACTACTGGTCTGCAGCACGTGGCGCTTCAGTCAGAGCAGCTTGGAAATGAACCCGAAACTTTTCAGACTGTCCAGGATTTGTATGATTTTGTACAGCGTCTTGAAGCCGATCTTCCGGGGAATACCAGCAAAACCCATAACCTACCATTACACCAGTTTGAAATGAGCGCGGGATCAGCCGAAAAAGAAACTAAGCTTGGGGAGCAGAAATCTTATCTTCGAGTGCAAGGTCAAAACGAACTTCTTAGCAGATATGATAATACTAATCCAGAATGGAACACTTTAATTGGCCGTGCAGAACAAGAAATTCTCGCTCTCCGGCATGATAATCTTTCAGAAAAAGCACTTCAACACGACCCGGAACAGCCTGTAAAAGGATTTCTTGAGTCACACGTAAGTGGTGATGTTACTCTGGATCGAGAGAATGGCATGGTTCTACCACACGATGTGGGAATTAATCGTAACTCAGGGCATAAGCAACCTCCATTCGAAGAGGAAAACCAAGATTCTAATTCAAATTTTGAAGAGGACTATTCCAACGGAGATTCAGGTGGATTGGAGGTGGAAAACAGAGTTTTTGAAGTAGAGGACACGGAGGATAATTCTATCCCGCCAGTGCACTTTCCTCGGGAGTTGCAAGGTCGCACCAAAAGGATACAGAATATTCGATTACAATTCAGCGTCCCGCCGAATCCATTGCAGAAAATTTACCAAAGTCAGACCCCACAAAATGCACCGCATCTGGAAAAGGATCCACGGACCAACATAGAACGGAGAAAAATTGTTTTGGATGGTCAGTCGGATGTTATCGGACACCAGCCACATGAAAATTGGACAGCAAATGTGGTCGGAATGGCGAGTGAATTAACTTTTGCTTTCGATTTTGCCCAAAAAAAAAACTTTTTTTTTTTTTTAATTGTATGCTGATAATTGTTTTTCCTCCGAATTTTAATTTAGGGATATACTCGTCCTCAAGATCCCTCTTCACGAAATAACCTCTCTTTTTCCAACGAGGGCTCGTCGAATGTTGGTATTCGGTATCGGGATATGCTCCAGAAACTTCAAAATACTCACCAACAACTTTCACCCTTGGATGGTCGTGGTTTTAATGCTGAACAGCCTTCTACCAGTACCCACCAAAATCAACCACAGCAGGTCCAACAAAAGACGAGACAACCGTTTTCTACTACCCATCACGACTTTCCGAGAAATCAGGCTGTTCATGGCAACAACGCAGCTGGCGGAAATAGGCCTTCGACTATCCAACGACTCTCCGAGCCGCAAAAAGTGTACTTAGTGGACAGCACTCGGAATGCCTTATATACATCAGAACATCTTTTTCGGGACTTCCGGGCAGTCATCAATGAAGAACTCAAGAAGGCTTCAGGTTCAGGCTTTCGTAATTTGGAACGCCTACAAAAGATTATGCGGACAATCGAATACGACGCCGTGAAGCTTTCTAGAATGGTGCGCCGTTTTGAGGCTGAATTCTCCCACCTTCCGTTTTTCAAAGATCCTAGCACAACCGATCCTTATAATATGCTGTCTACTAAATCGAAGGATCTGTTGAGCATGGTCAAGAGATTGCTACGGGGATACTTTTTAAACGATTTTGCGCAGGAGTCAAACAGCATTGCTTCGCAGTACGCCATTGACAAACTTGAACTGATGGGGCCGCAACTTGAGAAATGTCACGAGACTATGAACTTTCTTTTGGAGTTGGCTAATAAGTTTTGGCTGACAGAGTTGCGTGCAATTGCGGATCTCATGGAAGACCTCGGGGGGTGGGGGAATGTTCTTTTTACTGGAATGGGGGTGGTTTAATGTTAACAAAGGGGATCATCGAAGCCTCCTGTCGGAAATTCCTAGCGCAGGCTACAAATAATTGAATCTAGAGCATGTTATACGTTATTAGGCAAAATATCAATGCGTACTTTGTGTTATGCCAAAATCGGAGACGGAAGCTAGTTATGGCGTTATATGTGTCTAGGACAGAAATAAAACATGTTTTTTGTCCTGGGAATAACGTTTCCCTTTCTTTCTACTCCTTCTTTCTTTCCTTCCTTCTTTCTCTCTTCTTCTTTATTTGTTTGTGGAGACGTTGAGATTTCATTCTTCGGTCATCTCGTTTGAATTCGCTGAAATGAAAATATCAAGAAACCATTCCGTAAATCGAAATTCCAGAGGCAAGCTGAAAGTCAACGCTCTGAAATCTAAACATAAAACAAATCACCCTAACCCAAATTCCCTCCACAAAAATTTTCCTATACCCTCTCCCGTTGTACTGCAAGTTCCTTGTCCACAATTTCCGCATTTTCAAGCTCGATAGTCTCCTTTTGAGCCTCGGTTCTCTTTTGTTGTTCCGCAGTTTTCTCGTCCCCTTCAAAGACTAATTTCCGGAGTTAATACATCTGATCGGAAATTAAAGAAGGCTTGCGGGAAAAAAAAACTTACTGAATGCCAAGTCTTCTAACGTCTTTCCTTTCGTCTCAGGAAATGTGAGGTAGATAACTATGTCCCAATTTTTTAGCCATCGGTGAGCAGTCCATTAGAGAAAATGATAGCCGAGAAAACTTACTCATGCCTTCGACTGCCAGCCAAACCGTATAGACTATATAGTATCGCCACCCAATGTCCGCAATCCCAATAGGATTAACGAACTGATTAAAAAATGAAGCGAATCGAGAAAAGGTCTGCACGACAACTGTTCCTTTCGCACGCATAGAGAACGGAAATAGTTCTATGGTGTAAGTGTATGTCAACGGTGCGCCGTTGTAAAAAGGATCTATTTACCCAAGACATTAGATTCTCCTAACTGCTCAATATATAAAAGCTCCCAAAGAATGCAGTGGAAACATACAATAGAGGAAAATCATGGCAACAACCGCCGCTGCAGCTTCTGAATGCTGACTTTGGGCAAAACTTGCACTTGCGCCGGTCCAGCAGGCAAAAGTTATGAACATCCCTGTCACGGAGACAAGGTACATAACCCTTCGCGGGGTGATTCCGACAAGATACGATGCTGAAAAACCTGTCACCAAGTTCCAACAATTTAAAGCGAGGTTCACTTTATTTTGCGTTCGCTTCGATGTTATGCCGACGGTTTCGAGTACGCGAGAAAGATAGTACGAGACAAGCCCTTGAGAGATATAAATTAGCATCAGAAACCATTGAAAAAGAGCACAAATAAAATATAGGGAAACTCTGCACCGTTGCCGCTCCATTGACTGAAAACACCAATAAACGAGACCAACGCGCATCGTTTGATATTTGCCTTGGTCGCCAATAATTCTCTCCAAGTTCTCTTTTTTTGTTCCAAATCCATCTGAATTGTTGCCATAATCTCCGCGAATTCCGCCTTGACGAATTCGCTGTCGGGATTTCCTTCGCCGTGGTAGTGCACCAATATTTCGAAAGCCTCGGGAGCCCGGTCTTGCGATATAAGCCAACGAGGAGATTCCGGTACGCCCCTGACTTGGCCGATGTTGTTAGATCAGCAGTGGAATAAAATAGATGGAAAGGAGAGGTTGAGGTAACACCAGATAAAAGCAAGTTGAAAAAAAGAAGGGATTAATTGAAGCATAGATGGAACGCGCCATGCCCAGTCTATTTCCGAGTTAGTTAATTAGCGGAGATGGTTAGGATCTTTACCAGATCCAGGGACAAACCGGTAGAAATTTGGAAAGTTCCTAAAGTCACCCCAGCAGCGACAATACCGCCAATATACCTACAAAATTGTCAATGGGTTGTCCATCTAAAAGCGGTGGTCAAGGTTAAGAAGGAATGTGGGAATTACCAGCTAACGTTGAATGCGGATGTCAATATTGCACGTTCTTTATGGTATGCCAATTCTCCGATGAGTTGTGAACCTCCTTTACTCCGATTGCCATATTATTAGAGAAACCGAACCAGCCTCCATAAACTAAATTTCCGGGTCTTTCAGGCATTCACCTGACAACGCGAAGGGAATTCCCATCCCAAGCACAAATCGCGAAACAAGAAACATTCCCACTGCGCCAGAAATTAGCTATTTCCTGTCGCTATCTCTATCTCATTAAAGTTTTCGAAGTATTAGGAAATTAGCTAGAACTTACAATGGATGGAGCAAGTCTGCAGAATTGCGCCAACACACATGATTAAGCTCCCGACAATAATTGACATCCGTCGTCCGTATTTATCGTTGACCCATGGTACAAAAAGCATCATTGAGAGTGCTCCCAAAGAATATATCGAGTTCATTATCCCAAGAATTGCTCCACGGGGGCGACCAAAATCTGCAACCAGCAAAAAAAAAAAAAAAAAAAATTAGATATTGCTAATTTATAAGAGAGGCTACTGACAATTGTCCCAAGTCTCCACCGCCTGTAGTCCGTTCATGATACTACTATCGAAACCTGATGTCCACTCCACTCCCATAGCTGCCGGAACCAAAAAGAAATAAAGCGATCTTAAATTGCGTTTATTGTACCATGGCGTATTATCATTTCTCAGAAGATCAATGAAGTGTTGATTCTCCTGCCCCGAAGCCACAGGTGACATGTTCGCGGATTTGCATCAATCTCGAAGTAAGCCAAAAAAGTCGCAGTCTCCAACTCCACCGAGCAGACTCAATTTTTGCTCTCATGCGGTCGAGATAAACATTTATATTCTCACCTTTTACCACTCCACCGATCTACGCCGTCATAGTGCAGGGTACACGGAGTTCAAAAACACGAGACGAATATGTACACCCCGCATTCCCCGCCGACATCTGTTAATTACTTTGTCCCCGGACTCTCCATAAAAGGAAAATCTAGCCTTTGCAGCATACGAGTATCCCCGGTGCAGGTATCTCTACTTCAGCCGTTTCAACTGCCATATGGATAGCATGTTTAGCCATTTATTACCGTTTGACAAGGAAGCTTATTTTTCTCCGGAGACACTAGCCGATTCCCCGGTAAGGACTAACCGTTGCGACCGGACTATACCGGATGCATAGTGTGGGGAATAGTGTGCAAGTTCATTGCGTCGATTTCGTGTCGGATTTAGCCGGATTTTCCCTCATGTGATGTGGTGGTGTAGGTGCTTGTACGTGTGAGGGCAAAAACAAAATCACAGAGGTTTATTTTCAAACTTCGGTACAAGCCAAGTACAGCACATCAACAAAGGACCTATAGCAATCATTTAACATCCAAGAGAAAAAGTCTCTAGTGGTCTAGAGGAAGGAAAAGAAAAATAAAGCACACCCTCGTTTTTCCTTCTCTGCGTTCTAAAACTATTCCTTTCTCCAATTTCCTATTTCAACCTTGAAGTTTCCATGATCCGCGACGTTGCGTGCGAGTGTGCAAATGAAAAGACTGTAGCGGTGATTTTTAATTAGAAAATTTAGCTATCTGATGTATATATCGCAGGCGGCTTGCTATGAATCAAGCGTTTGTCCTCGCAAAAGGAACTATACCATTTTTTATATAATAGAAAAAAAAAAAAAAAAAAAAAAAAAAAAATATCCGAGCAAGCACTGCAATGACAATCAATAATTGAAGTAGACCTGCAAAAAAAAAAAAAAAAGAAAAAAAGAAAAAAACAATTGTTCAAAATATGAAACATAACGATGGCAGGAAAGACATTGACAATGGAGGATATACGCCACGCAGAATTACCCGGTACAGCTATCATAGATGTTATTAGAGTGGTATAACACTTCCGTGGTGTGGTGGTTTACTTACATTTCAGCAAATCAGCATTATTTCCAGTCTTTAAACGAAACAGATCCTCTAATTCTTAATTTGAGGGCACAACTCTTGCAGATTCTACCGTGCATGATTTAGGACGATATCGCGTTCCGATTTCCAATTCTTCCAGTGGTCCTTCGCAGGGGTCGACTCCAAAACTGACCTTCCAGCCTTTTAACCCCACCGATTTTCTCACCGAGGCTGCCTGTCTTACGTTTGTGAATATCGCAACAATATTCTCCCTCCCGTTTTCAACCTTCTTCTCTATACCTTGAATAGTCAAGCCTTCCTCGCTAGCCGTGTTCCTGGTATTGTAGATCCTCTCCAAGTGCTTTTTGAATTCTTCTTTGGTCTTACTCTTTACCTTTGCGGGAAGGTTCTTGAAGACTAGGACTCGACTAGTACCAGCGTCCATAGCCCTCAACCAACTTTTCGATATCGGCACGTAGCCCTTCAGTTCAACATGAATCTCTCTGCCGCCGATCCGAAGTTCCATCTTGCAAATCCAGCAATGGAAGTTATATGCATCAGATGCATGGGCAAACACAACTTGTGCGTGCGCGTACCCAGAAGGCTGACGGAATAAAAGCATTCTCTCGATTTTACCGCCGCGCACCAACTCAGAGAGATCTCTATAAGCAAAGCTTACGGGGAGACCACTAAAGTAGATTTGTCGATTATGTATATCACCCGCAGAGCCGTCTTTGGTAAACACAGCTGCCTGGGTACCACGGCTGTGGGCCTCGGATGCCTTTTGCCGACGACTCAATTGTGCCGTAGCACGATCTTGATCAATTGAAGGGATGGCAAAACGTACTTCTCTCAGCGCCGGCTGAACTCCAACCTTCCCATTGGCGGTGCGAGTAGGTTGACAATCTTGAGGGGGAGGTGGGACCACAAGATTGAAAGACGTCTCGTTGAACTTTTCCAATTTTTCAAGAGAATTTTCTCTCGATATACTAGAATGGATAAAATGATCAGCATGGGTGAAAATTTGGAGCTTTTAAATATCGGTAATTATGATGAAATATGGTACAAACCCGATAGAATTTTCCGCCTGCGGTAGGAAAGATCCGATACACCCATCCTTCCCACGGCATGATTCTCCGACCTCAACATCTTGCAGCCCAGAGATGGCGATACCCGTAGGAGATTTTACCCCATCGTCACATTGCATTATCGCATTCGAATCTGCTGGAGAAATTCTTGACACGTAAGAGTTTACGTTTTTTTCAAGACGCGCGATAGTCTCCAGCCTAATCATTTCTAAGGAGGCTTCCATAGAGCGAATTTTGTCTAGAAGGCCTTCATCGTCCAATGCCATTTCCGGCAAGCATTCTCCATACATATCAGCTGATTTGATTTTTGTGAGCTCCTCTCTTAGCTGGTCATTTTCATTCGACAACTTTGTGTTTATCTGGATAAGAAATCTGTTCTTCTCCACAAGTCGCTCCAGTTGTTGCTCGAGGTTCACGTTATCGGATAGCAGTTCGAGCTGACGAGCTAGAATGCGCTGCTCATGATTACTTGCCTTTCCGCTATTAGAAAAACGCATATCATGGATTTCCAATGATTTATTTCCGATGTAAGAGGCTAAGAACGCGGAATCAGCGACAGAGTTGGCTGAGTCGGTATTCATCACGTCTCGGGTCATGCTAAATTTGCATAAATTAGCGAAACGATGAAAATGACAACGGATTGCACCTACTGGATGTGTTGGGTGCAATTGCTGAGGGATGCCAAAAGTTTTCGAGAAGCAGTTGTGCTGATTTTCAGCCGAGGAGTGTCGGTTTCTGGTCGGTGTTATCTTGTGATTGCAGAACAATGTCAACGGATTGCAGCAGATATATGTGACTTAACGACCTACTCAACTAGACTTATTCCGGGGCAACATGACTTGCGAAGCTAAGGAAACACTCTACGGTGATCTAAGACAAATTTGTTGAGGCTACGGAAAAAAAATTAGCGGTTTGTTTCGCTTTTTAATGCCGTTGCACCGTACAGGTCTTCCTGTTTCCTTCACTTTCTTAGCTCCCTTTCCGTTCGTAATGCACTAAGTGGTTTGCTTGCAGTAAAGGATTTCTTGGCGTCATATACTGCAGAATTTTGACCAATTGTTCGCACTGCGGTTATTTGCATTGAGTTCATATTAAGAATGTGACCTGCGGCTGTAGATTCATGGTAGTGAGCTCTCTGCATATACAGCCGTAGTAATCGGAGATTTTGCACTTGCAAATATCGGTAACGGTGGGGATTTTCAGTGAGCTTTCTCCACTAAGACGAATATAATCGGGCCGCGGTAGGTTAAAACATACATATATGAAGAGAGGTTAGGAATTTTGGAGAAATTCAGGATATGAGTGGGAAAGAGAGGAGATAGTTATTTACCGTAGAGAATCATATGATAAAAGTTCCGCTTTAGCAAAGTCAAATGCATGAAACCACGTTTTTGTATGAATTCCTGGTAATGACAATATGTACAATTGCCATTCCAGTTCAGTTCACTTCCTCATGTGACATGTAACTGAACAATTGGTCAAGATATTACAGAATTCCGAGACGAATTTTGCAAATACATGTAAACTGCCGCCAAACATCTTTACTCGGATACACATGGAGAAGATGACGTTTTATGTAAGTTGAAAGATTATCCAAGCACAGACTCCACTTTCTTACTTGATTACTTAATGTCAGGGAGGGAGTGACTTTGTTGAAGTCAAGGCGCTATTAAGTTAGAGGATATTCAAGCGGAGTGGTTTGCCTGTAGCGTCATGTATACTTGCCGTGTACTATATTATGCTTGAACATACATGTACACCACAACTCGATGTCCCAATTGCTATAAGGTGTAAATCCGAAAACTCTTGTCAATAAAAATTGCATGTTAAAAAGAAGATTTTATCCACCTGTATACTATTCCTTCCGTGAAATGTTACGAAAACCAGAGAGAGAGCAAAAAAAAAAAAAAAAAAAAAAAAAAAAGGA